>VOQJ01047166.1:38822-49359 GCA_015052665.1 Apistogramma diplotaenia | reverse complement strand
GGGGGGGGTGTCCGGATGGGGAGTGGTGTTTCCTCCGTTGGAAATCGAGCTGAGTCAGCGGGCTCCGGGAGGCCGTCATCCATTTGTTAAGCGGCCTGTCACTTCCCACTGCCTTCACTGTGGATCCTGCGGGTACTTTTTGTATTGATTTAACAGGGAGCCTTTCTCCATTTTTTAACATAAATGATGGCTCACTCGGCTCGATGCATTGAAGCCAGTTGTAGCCCTGTGAGCCAGCCTCCATCAGTACTCAAAGCACAGGGGTCGCAAGAAAATGAGCTCTGGGTATTAGGAAACAGTAAATCCACCTCCAGCTTCTGAAAACTGGCATCCCACAGTGAAAAGGACTTTTTTTTTTAAGAAGACAAGATATTAGTGTGATGGAAACAACTTTTGTGATTTTTCCTCTGTGCCTTAAAATAGTTTCACTGCTCCACTTTTTCTCCACTTCTCCCAAATTCCTGTTACATCAAAACACAAAGCTCCTGGGATCCAGCAACGCTCCCGAACATAACTTCTGTGTCAGCTGTGCCGCTTCTGATACGAAAATCCTCAAGTCCCATGTGTACGTAGACTTATTTAGATTTATATAAATGGAAATATTGCCGAATTGCAGCTCCAGCTTTCTTAATTTTGAATTTGAAAAGCCTTTAGACTGTTTGGATGTCAGACGTTAAGAAACTAGCCACTGGTTGGGACTCAAAGCAGCCGTTCTGGGCTCAGAAAAAGGTTTTGATGTCTAGATATCAGCGCTTCCTCTTGTCTTCATGGAGTAACGTGAATTTAATCTGATACACAGGCTGCGACCATCAGCTACATAGGAATAATTAGCTTCAAATGATGCTTCTCTGCGTATATTTAGTTGGCCTTTGTTTTATTTAAATAATAGCCAGTATCAGGCTTTATTATAATCTCCTAACATTGGTTGTTTTACTTAATATAAACTTCATTCTTGTCCAGAAAAATGGGCTGAAAAAAGGGGGAAAAAAAACTTAATAAAAAGTTAATTTCCTGCTCAGTAACACAGCAGACTTGGGGACCGCTGTGGTAATGTTCAGCTCCACAGAGGGAACTGAATGAAGGGAAAAGACAAGTACGGGAGCACCCAGTAGGAGAGCTCTTATGAAAGGCTGACATTTATAAGAGAAAGCAGATGTACAATAAAGTTATTTGGATCCAAGTCAGTTTGTCAGTCAGTGCAACGTCTCAGACTGAAGAGTTTACATTTAAAAACTGTTTGTGATTACAAGTGTAATCCCTCCAAAGCCGTAAGAACAAGATTCCTTGATTTTGTGTTTTTGTTTTGTTCTCGTAGTGGATCAATTAATAAAGACTTTAATACGCATTAGTCCTGTAAAATTCCCTTGTACTCTCATTCTAAGACAGAACACCTCAGGGTATCTTTGGATGCATCTATACCAGTCGCTGTAATAAATGGCTGAACAAAGCTCAGTTCACTTATCATTTATTAGCATTTGCCCAGCAAGGCACAGCACATTATCAAAAGTGAGATTAATTAGTGACCTGCTGCGTAACGATAAACTGTCATCATGCAAGATGAAGCAGCTCAGTAACATGTTGTTGTCCAGTTACATCATTCTTCCCCTGAGCCTCTGTAGCCCAGACTCCGTGCTCCTTAACATGCAGCAGATGCTCTTTCTGCCAAGAGGATGATACTTTATTAGACTGATGCAACTGTGATCCAGATCTGGCAACGGGTTTTAATTATTGGCCCTGTGGAAATCTACTTTCTTCTTGATTTGTGAGAAAAAGAAACTTCCAGACTTATTTAAAAGCGATGTGCCGTCCTGAGCTGAAACCTGAGCGCTGGATTGGCTCTTCAGCTGAAAGTGTTAATTAGGTTAAAGATCCTGGACTGTGTTTTGTGTTCTCTTCAAATAAAGTCTATGCTGCTGTTTCAGCAGCCCTCCCACAACTGCTGATGGCCTCCCAGCCATCTGCAGCCATCTGCAGGCCAGTATGAATTTTATCCACCGCAACTAGATCACCAATAGCCATCAAGCTAAGAATTTGTGTATCTCGGCCCACTCACGGCCTGCTCCTTCCAAACTGAGCCTCAAATGAATGGGCAGCAGAGTGCAGCTGAATGAGAAAATAGGGTACATGTGGCACAGTCACTCAGATGTCTCAGCTATGAGCAAAGCACATGTTCTGTTGTTGTCTACAAGAGTAAGTGAAACTCTTTTGCTTCTTTGTTGGTTGGTTCTCTTGTGTGGCACGGCGCTGCAGTGGTTAGCACTCATTTCAGAGCAAGGTTCTGGGTTCTGGGAGTTCACGTGTTCTTCCTGTGTCCAAATAGGTGACACTAAATTGTGTGTGTGTGTCTTGTAGTGTAAAACACTTTGAGTGGCCAATAAATATGGAAATGCACCACATAAATGCCAGTCGATCCCACTCTCACTTAGAACATCTTCACATGTTTCTCCATCATAAAGCTCTGGGCAAAGAGTTTTCTTATACAGAGAAATGGTGAGGTGACAATATGCTGATTGCAGTCAATATGCAATAAATGTGATCCACACTGCAGTAAAAACAAAACTGTCCAGTGCATTTGTCATGAAGTGCTCAGGGTGGTTTTGCATGCACACGTATTTTTGTCTGTATGTTAGTAAAGAGGGCACAGTGCCTAACTATAGGAAAACTCCTTACATTAGCATGTTGTTGCCCTTTAGGTAGATGTTTTTTGAGGCCAGGGGGTTTGCTGTAATCTCAATATAACCTGGGCCGATCTAACTTGCTGATGAAATGAAGCAGAGTGGTGGATGAAGATATGGTAGCATTTCCAGTTGCTACAGTACTGTATGCATGAATTATGAAACGTGCACTTGGGACCAGCGGTAGTGCAGATCATGCATAAATGCAAGAGCACGCTGGGCCTGTGTGAGTTTTTGAGGGTATGAGTGCGAGTGGTTCACTGAAGGACGGCCTCCGCTCCAGCCCACATGCACTTCTCTGTAACAGCTCGGGCCATATGGACGTGTTTCAGTGTGGGACGCTAGAAAGTAGCTACAAAAGTGACATTATAACGTAGAGGAAGCTTTGTAATTGTAATTTAATACAAATGTGCCAACTCATAAGTTATGTGGGATGAGTCATCCAGGTCAAGCTGGGCTGGATTGTTGAAAGTAGCTCACTCACTGATGAAATCATTTCCATACTCTTTTAGGATAATTAATTTTAAAAGACAACATCAGTTCATTAACCCAACATTTCCATAATGCAACAATCTGTTATATTTTTCCTGGCAAACAGCCGTGTTACCAAGTGCAGTTTAATAAATCCAGGCTAAAATGGCCCATTCAATCAGCTGATTTGACTCAGATTGATTGAACAGAATTGTGCTCTGAGGTAAAAGGGCTGAGTGCTGATGGACTGATGTCACATGATGCAGGTGTGTTAGCTGTTGTGAGTCACTGTGAGAAATGCTGCGATCAAAATCAACCAGATTTGATTGATGGCTGCATTTCAAACTCCAGTGACTGCTTTACAAACTAATTTACTTGCCATTAAAATGCTTATTATAACTTCAAATGACTGATTGTTTTAATCAGCATTCGTGCAATCTGTGTTCACTATCAGTGCAATTAGTGGTTCAGTGACAAACCTCCACGATATCACAGTAAATGTTTTTTTCCACAGAAAGTTTGTGCTTTCTTTTTAGGCCTGATTAAGTTGTTTTATATTATTAATTATTCTGTCATGTTTAAAAATGACATAAATACTGTGTTTATACTGTGAGGGGTTTTCCCCACTGAAAGAACTAAAGTGCAGCATAAATATGAGATAGCGTAAACCAAATGAAATCATAGTTTGACATCTCAGGAACCGCTGGAATCTTGACCATCTTCATTTTGCAATGTTGGTTCAGCGTCATGGCTAGAACTAATAACCCTTGCTGTGTATTATGTTTGTAATGGATGAGCTAAACAAATTGTAGCCTAACGAACACAGTGACAAAAGCTGCTTCTACAGCAACAACAAATCTGATTTCCTGAAGAAGAAGCTGTAGATGTTGGTTTCATCATCATCACATCAACAAGCAGGTCCTTTGATGAATTTGGGTTTTAGTCTGTCAGCTATGGTACACGCTTCACCCTGTGTGTTGCATGTGATGCAGAGAGCGTTTTCTGCATCCAGTTTTGAAACGCGTAAGCACACCTGAGAGTGCTTTTGGCTCGCACCATTGCCCCGCGCTTTCGTTGGCCTTCATTAAGTCACAGGAGTGTGGTCACATGGTCTCGCTGTCTTTCTTCCTCAGGTTTCTCAGGTGTGCTCGGGTGCTGATTGATTTTGATAGAAGGACGGTATTATTGGCTGGTTTCAGCTGTCAGCTGATCTGTCAGTATGTGCACTTACAGCAGTCAGTCTGTGTGGGCTTCATAAATGATGACAGGCATGCTTCAGCTAACTGCGAGTTAGCCTCTAAATGAACTAAGAGCATCAGGGAAGCACTTCAGGAGAAATCCTCAGTCTGAACAGATGCCTCATTCAGTTTACAGTAACAGTGTAACTGATGGCTTCCATGTGCATTTTAGGTAATCAATTTTACTAGTTTGAGTAGGTGGGCTGATAAAGAGCTACTCGATGGGTAAGACGTACACAGATGGAGCTTTACTGTATGTGGGCTGTGGTGTTATTATAGCAATGTGAGGGACTACAGTATTTTCTTTAAAGGTTCTTTAAAAGTGCCTCTCCCACCCGCTCCCTCTCCATTTCTTTCGCACTCCCCCGTCCTCTCATCTCACACTCTCCCATCATCTCCCTCCCTCTCTCTGTGTCTCCTGCAGTGCTGTGATTTTTTTGATGCAAAAAGATCAACTGTAATTTCTGGATAGTGCCTCTTTGTGTGCCAATTAAGCTCTGTTGTTTGTTGGGATGCCAAGCCTAGGTTTGTTCTAATGAGCAAATGCGCTGATTAAGTTATGGTCTCTCGTTTTCCACTAAATTTATTCATTGCTTCCTTCCAGATTTTAAACAGCCTGCTTTTCATCTATTTCTTATTAGCAGCTGCTTTCAGAGCCAAGAGACAAAACAAGACAAATGCCACTGCTGGGATCTTTTTCAGAGATTCAGGAGGGAGGACGAGTGGAAGGTTTGACACAAAAGTATCAGATGTGCTATAATTCAATTACAGCATCCACTGAGAGAGAAGAGAAACGCGAAACTTTGCCTGGGGTTTCTTTCTTTTGACTCCTCATCGCCCCCACACCAGCAGCAGCCTATTGTGTGAGCTGGATAAACACCTCTGGCCTGGTTCTGAGGATGTCATCATTAAAGTGGGCTTTGAGGGATCCTGTAGATTTCAAACCAGCCGCTTGATCCTCCCGTCTGATTTGATCTGCTCGTGTGATCTATTATGAATTCGAGACCAATGGAGCGAAGTTTCTACTTCAACAGTTATCTACCTCCTAAAATATCCCATCAGATCTTTCTGCTTCCTCTACAGAACCTCATCCAAATTTTAACTGAGTCAGAGAAATCAAAAAGGAAATGGGGGGTGGGGGGGCGCTGATGCTGCTTGTTGCTTGGGTGCGTTGTCGTGTGGAGTAGATGATGGTTTTGAAGTGAGGTTTTGCAGGCACACGGCAGCATGCGGAGGCACAATGATGAATCTCAGTCAGCTTTGGTCAGAGAGGAGCTGCTGCTCTGATCTGTGCGCTGCAGGAAAACAGTGGGAATCAGCCAGGTGATGATTGGCATGTGTTCGCTCGCGTGTGGCTCGGCGATGTTCAGCGCTGCCAGACTGGCGCTTGATCACATGTCATACAGTTCCTGATTAATCCAAAAAGGGAACCCAGTTTGTGAGCCCTCATCATCATCATCATCATCATCATCATTATCTACTTTTCTTTTCCTTTGGATTCTTCAGTGTTTGAGAATCAGTGTGACTTGCAGGTCTGTATTGCTTCGTGTAATGTTGAGAGATGGGTATTTTTCTCTGAACACTGCCTGAAATAGCAGCTTCTCTCTGTGTCCTATAACCCCCCCATAAGAGTCTCTTCCACATGAGTCACTGTCTGCCTGTGCTGCTCCACCTGAGGCTTTCATAAAGATGATTCTCCTTTGGGATCATACCAGCATGCATCTATTTCCTCTTCCTGAATTGAAACCAGAGCTGTAGTTTATGTCTTTCTCCTGCAGTTCTGGGACCAGAGCCCTACAGAAGATTTTTTTTTTTTTTGGCAGGCTGGCAGGTACCTCAGGCAGTTTATATTCACACAGACTTCTGTTCATAGACTGAAATAAATCTTTTTTTTTTGTCTAAAATTCTCAAAAAATGGAAAACATGATAGAACATAAGGGTTTTTACTGTGAGAAAGCTCCAGTAATTTCTCTCTGGAGTAATCTTTGGTCTTATTTTCATTTCTGTTGGCGTGGAAATGTTCATGCTGCCATTTTTTCCCCCTTTGAACATCAGTGATGAGCAGCACACAAATGATGTCCTTCCTGCGACTGAATTGTTTTTGTTGACTACATAATTCATTTACGTAGAAGCTAAGATGGTGTAAAACAAAAGTGGGAAAATTACATGTTGAAGTTGAAATGTTGAAATCACAAATGAAAAGTGTGGACAGAAATAACCAGCAGACTGTGACATTCTCAAAAAGGCTTTTCGTGGCTCTGAAATCATATAGAAATGAACTCACGCTCACACAATCTGCTCCGAGCTCTGATTGATACCATATTTGCTGGCTTCAGACTCGCTGTGTGAGATTGTGTTTGCGGTGAAGTTAGTGATTTGTTTGTAGTGACAGGTCGAAGTTCATCTTTGGCTCGTTGATAAACAATCATTTGGATTTATTCATCAGCTCCAGAGCCCACAAGCAAAGTGTCTTTGGTCTCCAGGTGGTGCAGCAGGTGGTAGTTAGTGGCCTGGCAGGGACGCAGCTGCCTGCAGCTTTGGAGCCAGGCCAACTACACTGGAGCGCTGTTAGCTTGACCAGACTTACCCCTTAAAAAATGTGCTGAGTCCCAAGAGACTTCCGCGGTTCATGGCAGTAGACTAAGCAGTACTCCAATGGTGGCACAAAACTATCTTTTTTATGATTCAGTGGGTAATTCTGAGAAATATTATTAGTGTGTCAGTGCTGCAAACTACATTTTCCCAGTCACAGTAATGAGGGTATGTGCTGCTGTCAGATACAAAGCTAATGCACGAGGTGGATTGTTTTACCTGTAGCAGCTTGCTACTGTATAGGCATGCAGTGTCCCTCAGCTTCTCAGTCTCTCTGCCATCATGATGCTAATATCATCTAAGATGGCGATGGCAAAAATGCCCAGCCTGAGGCAATAGGTACAACTCTGCTCAAAAATGTATGTGCATTCTTCATGGGCATGAATCTCACGGTAATTTTCAGGCTTTTTAAATTATTAATTCATTTGAACTGTCTTTTTCTGAGGTTGATTGTGCAGCGTTAAAGTCCTTTAAAAACAAGACTTGAGTGCAGAAGTTTGAATTTATTTTTGATTTTCTTGAATCCACACAGAGTCAAACGTGTACATGCACCCAGTGATCCCAAACACACATCAAAACTGGGTTTGGAATGGATAAACTCGTGTAACGTGCTCCTGGAATGGCCTGTGGCTTAATTTTTGTGCCCCCAATTCTTGTTTTTAACAGTCAATAAAGTGGAAAAAGAACAGTTTAAAGAAAGTTATTAAAAGCCCCAAATTACCATGACATACCCTGTATGATGTAAAATCTCCAACTTTACAACTGCTTTACAGTTCACAGCCTGGTGGAGCCTGTGAATAAATATATTCACAGTCTGGTACAGAAAAAAGTTTTCTGCATAGTTAACATTCCCCTCACGACAACTGGGGTTAATTTATTTGTAATTCATCTCTTTAAATGGTATTAATTATGCATTATTAGGAGTGTGAGCAGGTGACTGCCGTCCATCCACCTTTGAGCCACTGAAGTGGACCTTTAGACTGTGTGAGTGGTGTTTGTGTAGTTCGTAGCAGGCATCACTGTCTATGTGATCCATCAGAAGAATCAGTGGATGCAGCTTGCTAACCAAGCTCCAAGCTTCCTAGTGTTAACTACAAAACAAATATGGCCACCTCCTGCTCCAAAAAGCCAAAATGCTAAAGTGAGGCTAAGAATTGGAGCCCACAAGCCAAACCACAGTTCCCACCCTGAACTGTGGGCCAAATCAAACATCCTCGCATACCAAATACACTACATGCCCCACGAAGTCAGCAGAAAAATGTTCTGTGTATGTGTTCACGTCTCATCGGGGGTATTTCCTGCACATCTCAGTTCATTCAGCTGTGTGTGTATGAAAGCAACAGTGTCTCCGAGATTCCCACTGTTTTTATTTAACATGACACCGAAAAATCAACACCACATGAAAGCATTGCTTTGCAGCAGGGAGTGCAAAAAAAACTACACATGATGATGATGGTGAGGGGCTTTCTTGTGCCCCTGAGTGACAAAAAACCCAGAGAACTGATCTAATTAGTAACAGTTGCAAGCATGAAAACAGAAAAGTAGCAGCTAGTGTATTTAAACATTTTGTAGGCTGTGTACTCTTTGTGTGACAGACAGAACCGTAAAAAAACATAAAGGCTAAACAGCCTCAGCAAGTCTGTGAGATTAATGCCGAAACGTGTCTTTTTCAGACAACACAAAAAATGTGCTGGAGCTCAGAAATCTACCCCCCGGAGCACAGATTTTGAATTATTTATATATTATATTTTTAAATTATTAATTTTAATGTCATTACTTTGATAAAAATTCTTCACATCTCCCACCACCACATAATGACATTAGAGTTGGCACTTAACCATACGTGCGTCTGTGTGCTCTCATAAGAAAGTCTAATGCAAAGTTTTGTAAAGTTGCAGCAGGCTGTGCTTTCATAAAAGTTAATGGAGATTTATGAATCAAGAAGAATCTAGAAAATCGGGGCTGCAGATAGTGAGCTGAGTTGTGGTTAGGAAAGAACCTGGTAACATAAAGATGCACAAGTATTATCATGGTACAAGTACAATCAAAGCCAATGGGTTTTTGTACTTGGTGCATCTTCTCGATCTTGTCGTACCATGAATGAATGAATGTGCATTAAAAGACTGACACGTGTCTGTGTATCAGCCAACACACTGCAGTGATAAATCTGAGGAACCGGCAGAAGACATGAAGCTGAAACAGTGGAGGGAGTTTCCATTTAAACTGCTGAGACCTCACAGACATTAGAAAAGATGTGTTGCCGCTAGTCTGCCTTTGTAACCTTGCGAAGGAACGAAAGCATGTGTGAGGTTTCTTTCCTGCGAACCACTGCCGGGATACAGAACAGGAGAAACAAATGTCAAAGTACAGAAAATCTATCAAGTTTAGACACTAACATGTCTTTTTGTGTGAGGAAAAACACATCTCTCTGAGAATGGATTCTCATGTTCCTGAAGAGTGAATTACGCCGGGTGGGGTGGGGTGGGCTTCTGGACTGACAATATACACAAAAAACCCCAATTTAAAACCTTTCTCTGCTACAGCTAAGATTGAAGGTTTCATTATTGTTTGTCCTACAATGCACTACAGTTGACCAAGATTTTCTTTGGTTGACTGAAGCTCACAGTAATAGAGAGTGCTTTTTAACCAAGCTGGTGTCCCCAGTTTGTGCCTCTTCCTTATTAGCATTACATTTCAGTCACACTGGTGGCCACTGATTTCTTGTGGAGTTTGAAAGGCTGGAGTCTCAGCACCCAGAAAACAGCTTAAGGCTCACTGCAGCGTTGATCCTCAGAAACTCTTTTAAACCAACTGTATGGAAAAATTATTCTGTCTGCTGCATGTTGTTCGCTACTCTGCAGTGCTGTCTTGCACGGATTAGTCAGGCAGTTATCTTTCAGTCGTTTACACTCTGGGTGTGATGTAGCATCAGAAAAGAGTGGAACACCCCATCAGCCAATTAAATTCCTTGAAATCTAAACAGGTTTTCCCCCAACTTCACCTCTGACAAAGTACTTACAGTACAGTGTGCAATTATTCTCATGTCCAGTTCTGTGTCATTATTCCAAGATTATATTAAAATAACTACATGATTCATAATTATCCTAATGAACCTGAAACAAGCTGTTTTAGCTCCTCTCACTTTGAGGCCATCCTCATTGAAATCCAACTTTGTTCTCATTGGCTGCCCCTTTCAAACAGAAGGTTTGACAGAAACCATCTGAAACAGATGTTTAGAGCAATCTGAAGCCCTAGCTTTGGGCTCAGAGCGACTGCTTGCACCAGTGATGTGCAATTAGGGGAGGCAGGTGAGGCTATCATGGAAATATAACATTTAAAAATAAATTAAATATATTATTATATATTTATAGTTATATTTATTCAGTGACTTGTATTTTAAAGTTCTCTTCCATTTAAGTTCACAGGTTTTAGCTTCGTTTCTTTCAAAATCGCTGAATTTTTGCATTTACTGTTCAAACACTAAGAGGAGACGGCGGAGAGGCACCAGCTCGGTGAGCCTCACCATGGATTGCGCAATGTGCCCAATTGGCCAATCAGTAG
>VOQJ01047166.1:27600-38802 GCA_015052665.1 Apistogramma diplotaenia | reverse complement strand
ATTAGTCAGGCAGTTATCTTTCAGTCATTTACACTCTGGGTGTGATGTAGCATCAGAAAAGAGTGGAACACCCCATCAGCCAATTAAATTCCTTGAAATCTGGGCGCCAGGGTGGCTCAGGGCGTGAGCAGGCAACCATATATGCCGCGTGGCGGTGCGGGCGGCGCAGGTTTGATTCCCGACCTGTCGCCCTTTCCCGCGTGTCTTCCCCGTCTCTCTCCTCCCACTTTCCTGTCTCTCTCCACTTACACAACTATCAATAAAGCCATGAAAAGGCCAAAAAAAAAATCTTAAATCTGATAGAACACCTCTGGTCCATCTGATGCTGCCAAGTTGCACCTCAGTCTCCAGGAGCTCAGTGATGTCCTGGGAGGAGAACCATCAGTATAGATATTCAGATCTGATGTGTTTTCAAAGTGTTCCTTTAATATTTTTAGAGCAGTGTGTAAACTGCATGGTTGCAATGCACAAACAAAGCAGTTAATTTGAATAAAATAATAATTTAATAAAATACTAGAATTTCATTCATGGACACTGAAGCACAAACTAAACTTATCTGTGGGATTCACTAAAAGGCATCAACAGCACCAAAACCTTAAATTGGTCCAATTCAGTGACTTTAATTAGAAGATGCATAGCCTTGCAAATAGCCATTAGCTTTAGCTGCCTCTGTCAGTATACCTGTGACCCAAAAAAATCAACCACGTAAAGGTATTCTAAATTATCCAAAGATAGCATTGTGTTTACACACGGCAGCTGAAACTCTTTATTGTGAAACAGTTTTTTGTACCAGGCTATAAGCATTCTTTTTAAGTTCTATAGGCACTGACTTTTGGAGTCCCATGCCTGGTGGCTGGTACTTCCTGAAAAATTGTCACTAATTGTGCACTGCTTAAGGCAGGGGCATCAAACATAAGGCCCTTCTTTGATATCTCAGGGATTCGATTTTCAGTTAAACACTGACAGAAAGGGAAGTTTCACTGATCTGGTCCACTTGAGTTTAATGTGATGTGTATGTGGCCTACAATGCAACATGAGTTTGATATCCCTGGCTTGAGGCCTCTGTCAGTGACTCCTTAGCCACCATTCGTCACTAGGGAAAAATGTGTATTTCCTGACAAGTTGGCGAGTAGTTGCTAGATGTTGCTGGCTGTCACTAGTTCAAAATGGTCATTAAGGGTGTGATTGCTTTGGTTGCTAGCAGCTAGCAAGCGGCCACAGTTGGTTTGCAGACAATTTGACATTTTCAGTATAAATTATAGACAACCATGTCGGTCTGGTTTTTGGTGCAACATCGTATACTTCTTTGCGACCAGTTTCATCTAGCGAATGCCAGCACCTCTAGAAAATCTGTTGGAGAATAGAGATTTTTTTCTAGTGATGAATGGTGGCCAAGAGATTATTGACAAGTCTCTAGGCCCATCTGACAGAAGACATAAGCCAGGAAAGAGAAATAGATATTCTTAAAGGGTTCTCCTTCAGCACATGTACCTGCTGTTCACACCTTTTGTTTGTGAGGAGTAGCCAATCACAAAAAAAATGTAAAGACAGGGTGTGGAAGAGGAGGTAAAACTGCTTGTTTCAGATGTAGGGAGTACTGATGGGCTGCACCAAGGCTCAATATAAGGTAGCTAAAAATTGTTTTTGATCAATGACACATACAAATCTACTTTTACTAGAATGCGAGAATGAAAATGGGGAGCTGGAAACGATGCCGTGATGAGACCTTGAGAGACCTGTGCATAAATAAATGTCAACAATGATGTGAGAGACTTATAAATTCATAAAAAAAATTGTCTTCACGTTATTGCTTCTTAATGTGGTTCTAAAGATGACCAAATAACAGGGTGACTGTATAGAGTCCTGTGAAAACCTTCTTTTTCACATGACCGTGACCCGTTTGTGCCTCTTGCAGCTATCTCAACAATTTTCTTGGAAAATGTTTCTAAGAACTGAGCTTACACGTGAACTTACATGTGCCCACGTTTACGTGTGTAACGAAGTAACAAAACAACAGTGTCCTCGTATTCCTAATGTGGTGGGAAGTGCATGGCCTTAATTTGATGTTGTGCAGCACATACTAGCTTCCTGAAAGTAACACACCTTTTCCCCTTGAGCCTGCACCGCTCAGGGACCCGTAACTTTGAACTGACCTTGGACTGCACTTACATTCACTCTGCTTCTCTGGCTGGACGTGATGCTCTTAACGTCACTGTGACAATACCTGGATAAAGCTGCCACTGACACATCCTCTGCGGAAGGGCATTGAGGTTCATGCTCGTCAAGAGGCACTCTTCTCCTGTTCCTTATCAATGATAAAACAAATCCTTTAACCCTGCACACTGCACCATGGGCCCCTGATCTGCTCATCAGTGTGAGAAAGAGGACAGTTTTTCCACTTGCTCTTCTGGTTAGGAGGAGGGAGTGATGATGGTGAGAAAGAAACAAAGACAAACACGAGAGAAGAAGGGGCAAATATAAAAAAAGAAATGAAGAAGAAAAAGACAAAAAAATGGATCCAGTTTTGGCAGTAAGACAGAAAAGACTGGTGATGAGAGCTGGAACAGGGACTTGCAGAGGAGTGGGGAACAGGAGTGACCTTGACAGTCTAATCTGTTTATAGATAAGTGTGTTATGGTCCATGTGTGGGAAAACAAGGCACTCTGGAACAAGTGCGTGACCCCGGGTTAAGTATCTCACACACAGACCAGGGACTCCATAGACAGGAACACGCAACACACGTGATGGAACAGGTTATTATAGGGACAGAGGCTGCGTTTAATGGAGGGCCCTGTAGTTCGGGACACTGTGTCAGAGATAGAGCTGACAGAGGAAGTCAAACCTTTGCTTTAGAAAATAAACTGCTTCGTTTCTTATCTCCAGAGAATTCGCTTGTTCAGCATTGAAATACTGAGCCAAGGGAAGCTGGGATTTTGGTGCCAATGTGGTCTAAAATATCCTCTTACAAGAGAACTTACTGAAGCCGGAATTACCACAGAGATAGTTATGAGTGTGATAGTGTCGCGACTATGCAAGATACAGTCGCTAACCTTTACCAGTGTGTAGCTGCCATCAAAATTAAGGTTGAGTAATGAATGCAATCTATCCCATGAGTACTGATTACATTGTGCATTTGTAACTGCTCTTATAAAGTACACTGCATGGACAAAAGTATTTGCTCGTCTGCCATGATATCATCCCACTGTTTGCAGCTGTAACAGCTTCAACTCTTCTGAAAAGGCTTTCCACAAGGTTTGGGAGTGTTTATGGGAATTTTTGACCATTGACACTGATGTTGGACGAGAAGGCTTGGCTCGCAGTCTCCACTCTTAATTAATCCCAAAGGTATTCCATCAGGTTGAGGTCAGGACGCTCTGCTGGTCAGTCAAGTTCTTCCACACCAAACTTGCTCATCCATGTCCTTGCTTTGTGCGCTGGTGCTCAGTTATGTTGGCACTGAAAGGGTCCATCCCCAAATTGTTCTCATAAAGTTGTCCAAAATGTCTTGGTATAATGAAGCATTAAAAGTTCCTTTCACTGGAAGTGAGGTTTTGAATCAAAGCTCCTGAAAAACCCACACCATAATCCCCCTCCCCCAAAACTTTAAACTAGGAACAATGCAGTCAGACAAGCACTGTTCTCCTGGCAACCATCAAACTCAGACTGCTCCATCAGATTGCCAGACAGAGAAGCGTGATTCATCTACTACTGTAGAGTTCAGTGGCAGCATGCTTTACACAACTGCATCCAACAGTGATGTAAGGCTTGGATGCAGCTGCCCGGCCATTGAAACCCATTTTATGAAACTCTCTATGGACTGAAGGCCACATGAAGGTTGGAGGTCTGCAGCGACTGACTCTGTAGAAAGTCTGTGACCTCTGGGCAGTTTGCACCTCAGCACATGCTGACCCTGCGCTGTCATTTTACATGGCTGTGTTGCTGCCATTCCCCATCACTTCTGCTTTGTTAAAGTACCACCAACAGGCGACTGATTGATTGATTGATTGATTCAGGGCTGGATTTGTTGCACAGGTGGCAGCACAGAGCAGCTTTATCTGATGTAACCTAAATATAAATATACTTACCAACCGCAACAGCATAGCTGACACTGTTGTCACCTTGTGAGTCTGCATGTGTGTCATCATGGCAAAATGTGGTGCTAACATGTCAGTTTGTCTGTGGGCAGATTTTGGCATTGGGATAGTGTCACAGCCGCGCAAGATACGGTGACGACACTTCACGGGTATGTAGATGACACCACATTGAAGGCTTAACTTAACGAATGGTGTTATCGCATTCGGCTCCAAGATGGTCTCCAGTTACCATGTTGTAAACCAATGTCCGTCATAAATTTGGCAAATGTTAGGACAGCTGAGGCTGAGCGGAATGCCATTTGTTTTAAACCCAGATACTGGACAAATTACATTTTCAGCCTCCAGATGGAACGTAAGGGGTGATCAAGGTCAATATTCATCTTGAGCAAATCATGAATGTCACAGCAATGCTAAAGGAGAAGAGTACGGTCACAAAAGTCAGCAGGATTCAACCATCGGAGAACAAGAACATCTCAAGAACATTTCGTGACATCTATTAAAAAATACAGTGAAGATATTTAAATCTGGATGAAAGCGGTCAGCCTCTCAACCCAGTAATATTTCAGTGTGAGGCACAAGTTAGTGTTGGAGATATAAAAAAATGCCTCAATTATATATGTATGTCTGTACATAACCACACACACACACACACACATGCTGCACCTGTACAGAAAGAGCCGCTGATTAAGTTCCAGACATCACAGACCTGCTCCAATATGAGTGTAATAATACAGCTCATTGCTTTGCATGTAGAATCCCTCTGAACCTCAGCTATGAAACAAATGCAAATCCACTCATTTGATGCACATCTGTTCAGCAGATTCACTCAAACCCACCACTTCCTTTTGTCACTGATAATATCAGCCGCATATTATGTTGTATATATTTTTGCAAACACACTCTTTCCGTATCACAGCTGTTTTCTTATGAAAAACTGTGGACCATTTGGCTCGAGTAATAATATACTGTATGTGATTATCCTGTGTTTGTATGAAACAACATGGGGATCAGATGGTGAGAAATCCTTCTGTTTGTCCGTTTTGTCTCAGTTGCAGGCTACAAGGCTTGAAAAACTAAACAATCAAAAATAAATAACCAGTGCAGTGAGCCATTTGAAGAGGATTCTCCAGGAAAACTTAGTCCATTAAAGTTTATGACCCCTCTTCTTTCCGGACACAGCCTATCTCACATGCACACCCAGATGCCCTTATGCATAAACACACGGACACGCAGAGGCTGAATGGAAGCTCATGCTTTGCAGTCAATTACAGAACCTTCCACGCCAGCAAAAGGAAAGAGACACTCTCCATTCAAACATATTAATCCCTCCAGTTACATAGTGCAGTAGAGGCGGCTGCAGCAAGAATAAGGGAAAGTTTGTTTTGCTTTTTCATCTGCATGTGTGTGTGTGTGAGAGTGGGAGAGACGTAGTCAATAAGAGGAGTTAATGTTGCATAAGTCTATAAAAAGAGGCAAGCAAAAGGGAAAGCAAATATCTGCATTTGTTATGTGTTTACTTGTACGTGTAAGTTAAGTGCCAACTGCCCTATGCAACATAGATATATATCAGGCGCATATTATGTTGTATATATTTTTGCAAATACACTCGTTCCATATCACAGCAGTTTTCTTATGTGAAGTCAAGTGATGAGAGGGGATTAGACCTGCCTCGAAAGGTGAAAAAGACATTTTCTTTATTATATATGATAACCATACAAATCAGTGACAAATTACAATAAAAAACTACGTGGTGGTGGCGACGGCATTGGTGGAGTTGGTGGCATCAATGGCAGCGTCTGTTTCACAAAAACTTTAGGGTCGAAAACAATGTGACTGAAGATTTTCAAATTCACACCATAGATGCATTGACTAAAAATCCCAGACGAGTTTGAATCTCAGCAACCTTGACCCAAGGGTAAAGGTCAAGTTTTCCCAAGAAACTTGGGCTAATTTAGAAATGGTGCCATCACGTCACATATTTTGTTGCACACAGCTGAACAGATGGTGGGAAGGAGTCACACAGTGTCTTTGTTTGTTAAAAATGTGGGGTTTTTTTTATTCAATTATTTACTGTGAAGAAAAATGTGCAGGTAAAAAAAAAAAGTGTATGTAATCCAAAAAATGTTGAAAAGACATTGACTGGGTAAGCATTAGCACTGAGCCGTCCTGGTTATAGACCATCTACGTGACGCCTTTTTCAGCAAAATGATGCAAACAACAGCGCGACGACACAGTAAAAGAATACTAATAAACTGGCCTGCCTGCAGTAAGGATCTGTCACCCAATGAATACATCTCGAACATTATAAAACATAAATATGATAAAGGAGGCCAAAACTGAGCTGCTCAAATTCTACACAAATACACTTCCTCCCTAAAAAACAAAACAAAACAACAAAAAAAACTGCAATATTTTGTTGGACTGCCTTTAGTTTGACAATTGCATGCATCCTCCATGGTGTCCTTTTTGATAAGCTTATGCACGAATACATGAAAAGCTCCTTGAACCACTCTTACACAGTTCGAGTCCAGTGAATCGTGGCATTGTCATCTTCAAATATGCCTGTGCTATTAGGAAAGGATAAATCAACTGATGGAAAAACCTGCTCATTTCTTGGGCACATTGCACTGCTGAACCTTAACATGACCAACCGAAGCGATTTCACACTGCCCCCCATAATTCTTATACAGTAAGCACTGGGCATGATGGCGTTCTTTCACAGCGTGTCTTTTGTCCTGTCTCTCTCTCCTCAGCCCCAATCAGTTGTAGCAGATGACCACTCCTCCCTGAACCTGGTTCTGCTCGAGGTTTCTTCCTGTTAAAAGGGAGTTCTTCCTTTCCACTGTTGCCAAGTGCTTGCTCATAGGGGGTCGTTTTGACTATTGTGTTTTCTCTGTAATTATTGTAAGGTTTTTAACCTTACAATAATAAGCACCTTGAGGCAACTATTTGTTGTGATTTGGTGCTGTATAAATAAAACTGAATTGAATCGAATTACATTGATTCTTACTCTGCACCCATCTTTCTGGAACAGGGTGGATCTGGACCCATCAGACCGCATGACCCTTTGCTATTGCTCCAAAGCAAACTCTGAAGCCTTTTTTCCAATGGGTGTCACTGATAAGTGGTTTTCTTAAGACTGTTTAATCCCAACTCTCTTAGTTCTGTTTGCATTGCGCATGTGGGAATGCTTTTACAATCAAACATAACTCTGAGTTCTACTGCTGATTTATTTATTTATTTTTTACCGGTTGATTTCAACAAATGTGTAAGTGATTTCTGATGACGATCGCTCAGGATTAAATTCCGACCTTGAACTTGGTGTTTCATCACTGTCCTTCCAGGTTTTAATAAGGCATTGGAGAGTTCTTAACCCAATTTTAGTTGTTTTATCACTGACCATTGGCTTTGAAAACTGCAGCAATTTGCCTTCCATTTCCCACATGCTTATAATTTGTTGTTGAAAGAAGAAATGGGTTGAACACGGTGGTAAATGACTACTTTTTAATCATATATTTATCAAAATAATTAATAAAATATGTGTTTCAACATTCCGAGTATGGCCAGTGTGCCATTTTCAGTTCAAATTTGTAATCCTAGAAAGGGATGTTCTCTACAGAAAGGTCACACTGCTTTTTTTCTGGCTGTCTTTTTTATTTCTATGTAAATTTTCTGAACAGTGTAAGGTGGATTCATAGATTCCTGTTGGGCACTGCAACCGTGGAACTGGACCACGTGACCTGCAAGACTTAACATGGCACCGCTTTGTGTGCTAGTGTCTGACATAGAAGAGGTGCGCTCGAGACCTCACAGTTTTCATGGCATTAGAGCCTCAGGGTGATTTCTTGTATTTGTTTTTTTGGTTGTAGTTATTTTCAACACAGACTCATCTTTTTTGTAAACACGTGTTGTGTAAGGTGGGTTGCACAATACCAGAATGTCCACTGTTGACTACAGATTAGTCAGAAGCCACTTTCTCACACACCTGGCTTATCAAATGAGAAGCTTTGCAGGAGTTTGTGGCACTTTTTTGGCACGCCGACCTTCGGCACAGACACCTGCCCCCTGCTTTGGGGCATTTCTGTCTCACTGAAAAAAAAAACACTTGACTTGTTTATACTTCTGATATTATTTTGGAACCCGAGTGAACAAAACAAACCTTGGTTAAAATAAAAAAAGAAGGAAATTCTTATCTTTTGTTGGGGCAAAACAGTTTTAGATGTGAACGTGGGGGTGGTTTTCCAGACGAAGAAATCAAATCAAATAAAGAAGGAGGCCATCTGATGGCTTGAGGAATATTTTTTTTTCCTGATGCAGTGAGAGTAGAAGTTCAAGCATGTCTGCATCTTATCCAGTCTGAATGACAAGTGGAAACTCAATTTTGCCCTGAGATCGCGATAAAAGAGAAATGTCAATCCATTCATGACAGGCACTAGTGCTCCACAGTATCTCAGTGGAGAATACTGACTTTGTGAGTGAGAAGTGAGGAAATAAGGTGTTGAGGAATTTCAAAAACCCATGCGCTCTTTATTGAAAAAGCCCTACAACCTCACAATGCTGCGCGTATGCTGACAGAACTGCGTTATGTTCACTGGATGTAGCACAAAGCTCCATTCACTTGGCCTCTCAGGTCAGATTTAATCCTATTTATTCTCAATGTTGTGTCCCTTTGTCCTTGTTTGACATTTGGAGTGAGTGAATTGGCTGTTATTTATGGTGCCACCTACTGAAATGAATTCGTAGTACAACGGGAGCAGGAGCAGGGCTGCACAAGTGCTGCATGTGTAGACTCATCTAACAGCACTCTAGGTAGGTTAGTGGAATAAAAGCCATTCACTCAACCTATTCTACTCTCCCTGAAAAAGAAAATAAACTGGTGTTATGCACAGCACCTGAGAGGAAGTGGGACAAGTGTGAGAGGAGAAGAGGAGAGGCATGTGTGTGCCTCCAGCTGGCGTCAGACAGCGTGACTACCACAAAGAGATCTGTTTTGAGTAGATTCCACAACCCTTAGTCCTTCAGACCTGTGACATTTAATCTCACTAAGACCTCATTTACTCTGTTCACTGGGTAACAACATTCCTAAGATTAACAACAAGCCCGCGCCACAAGCCTCTAGTCGGGCAGAGTAGTATGTACCCATCCAAGCACACAAACTGCACCCCTGTGTGATAAATAAGAAGTGGTTGTTCTACTCTATACAAATGGTGGGGGTGGGGGTGGGGGGACTGTGGCAAAAGTTGGCTGAAAAGGTATTGTGTACAGATCTGTCCCGCCAATGGCGCTGTTTTTATTATGAGGATATTTGCTATGCAAATCTGAGGGAACAATGTGTACCTTTCTTACTGCAGGTATGTTCTGGTTGCCAAAACCCAGGCAATGTGTAATGTTTACACTCCTCTGTGACGCTGAGTAACTCTGGTTAGCCCACAGTCTCAGTGGAGTATAACAATGGGACAAATGTTTGAATGAGACAGCTGCGTACAATCCTGTTATGTGATATCTTTAAGTGTTGGTCCATCTTAAATAATCAAATATAAGGAGTAAAAGAGAATGAGTGTTTGCTTCAGCAGTGGCTGTAATCAGTGGGGCATTTCCACACTGTGCTGGAGTGGTTCTTTATCATCTTTATCAGGATGGTGTGACCCTCAGATGATTATAGCTGTTATAATAAGCATCAAGTTAGCTGAATTATATTAGCTCAATGCATATATCATAAGCAGCACATTGGCCATTTCTTTAGGTACGCCTGGACTCCCCTTCAGAAGGGCCTTCTGTGTGTAGATTCAACAAGTTGCTGCAAACATTCCTCTGAGATTTGGGTCCATATTGGTATGATAGCATCACACAGTCGCTGCAGATTTGTTGGTGGCTGCACATCCACGATGTGAGTCTCCCATTCCACCACATCCCAAAGGTGCCCTTGGATTAGGATCTGGTGTCTGTGGAAGCCATTTAGAGCACAGTGACCTCATTGTCATGTCCAAGAAACCAGTTTGAGAATTTCTGAGGTTTGTGACATGGTACATTAGAAGCAGCTAGCAGAAGATGGGTACTCTCATAAAGTGATGGACGTGGTCAGCAACAATACTCGGGTACACTGTGGTGTTTAAACAATGCTCAGCTGGCACCAAAGGGCCGAGAGCTTACCACACCATTACTACACCACCACCATCAGTCTGAACTGTTGATACAAGGCATGATAGGTCCATGCTTTCATGCTGTTCACACCAAATTGTGACCCTACCATCCAAATGCTGCAGCAGAAATTGAGACTCATCAATCCAATCTTCCACTGTCCACTTTTGGTTATCCTGTGGGAATTGTAGCCTCAGTTTCCTGTTCTTAGCTGACAGCAGAGCCACCTGGTGTGGTCTTCTGCTGCTTTAGCCTGTGAACTTCAAGATCATGCATTTGTGGATGCTCTTTTGCACACCTTGGTTTTAGCAAGTGGTTATTTGAGCGACTTGCCTTCCCATCACCTTGACGTAGTCTGACTCCTTACATCAGCAAAGCATTTTTACCCAGAAAAATGTCACTGACTGGATATTTTCTCTTTTTCAGATCATTCTCTGTGAACCCTACAGATGCTTGTGTGGTAAAATCCCAGAAGATCAGCAGTTTTTGAAATACTCAGACCAGCCTGTCTGTCAACAACAACTATGCCACGTTCAAAATCAATTAAATCACCTTTCTTCCTGATTCTGATGCTCAGCCTGAACTTCAGCAAGTCATCTTGACCATGTCCAAATGCTTAAATGCACTAAGGCACTGGCATGTGATTGGCTGATTAGATATTTGTGTTAAAGAGCAGCTGAACAGGTGTAACTAATGAAGTGGCCAGTGAGTGTAGATTATGTTTATCGAATTAAAAAGAAAGGAAAAACCCTTAATTTCAGCTCTGTTCATTTACATTATAAGCAAAATGGTGTGTATTACTAAGAATTTTACTAGAATTCCTGATTTTTTTAAACAATTAACATTTTATTAAGAAACTAGAATATTTCTGAAGAAATACAGACGGGGTCTGCCAACCTGCGCATTACTGTTTCCGGTAGGTGGCGCTGGGCCTTGGGCCTTGCACCTTGCTCAGGCACCGTTGCGGTGG
>VOQJ01047162.1:18499-30222 GCA_015052665.1 Apistogramma diplotaenia | reverse complement strand
TCGCTGAAACCCACGGTGGCTGTGACTGTGGAACGTGTCAACTCTTGGCCTGGAGATTTCGGTATTACTTTGATGCAGCAAACCTGCCCACCCACAAACACACAAACACTGCTCAACATTATCTCAGGCATCGTTCTCCTTTTTTGTCCATGCATCTCTGTTTGTCTCTACATTTGTAGATGTGGCGATAATGGAAAATCCTGCTGTATTTTCTATTAAAATCTGGACCACGAGCCAGGTTGCCTCTTTCTTTGTTTTTACACCAATCTTCGTTTGCACTAGTTTCTCTCTCTCTGCCTTCCTGCTCATCGTGCTATCACATGCACTCTTGCTAACCGACAGATGCACACACAAACACTGAGGCACACTCATTTTAATCCAGTCACAGAGCGCAATATGCAACGTGTGCCCTTCACCATTGCAGGTCAGACTGTTGCCTGTTCAGCCAAAGCTCTGGGCAGTGTTTGTTTGGACGAGCCTGACAACACTGGTTGTTTTAGGTTCCACTCCACCAGCAGAGAATAACTGATGATCCTCTCGGCTAACAACAACCTCGCGTGGTCCTTTCTTTCACCTGACCTTCAGTTTGGAAGAAAAGGCAACATTTCATCACGTGTTATCTGCCTATGAGGATGGCATTCATTTCTTTTTTTGTTCATTTTATTCCATCTGGACGCCCTTCGCGGTTGTACCGCTCTCGCCTTTTGTGCCAGCGCCTGCACGCACAGGCACGCACAGTTTTATTAAACTGCAGAGCGAATTACTCTCAGCTGATTTTCCTCCTTCTCTCTTTCCTTTAGGTTTTTTCCCACTGCCGGCTCTCAATCTATCACTGCATTTTCTCCAGCCTGTTATCACCATAGCAACTGTACAGTTGTTCACTTTGTTACCCCAGGTGCCTTTTTCCAACACACACACACATGCAGTCATGCATAAACACACACCCTCACAGTATGATTCGATGTAATTGTAGTTTCACTGTTTCTCTGTTTGTTGGTCTTTTTGAAGGAATTTAATTCCCCCCAGTGATGTCAGGGGACCATTTTGATATCATCTAGCGTGTGATTGTGTAAATACTACACATTAAAAAACAGTGAACAGAAAAACAATCCCTGATGGAGCTTTGCTGACTTAAATCATTAAAGCGTTCTCCAATCTGTTCTTGTTAAGCTGAACGTCTTTGATTAAATTCAGAAGTTTTCGTCTGAGAGTTTCGTGCTACTTTTCTGAGACCTGTGGCTGCAGCTGAATGCTGAGATCAGACCTGACAGGATGATGGAGTCAAACTTTCTCAACCTCTCTCTTGAACTCCTTTAACCTCCACAAAGTGTCTCTCTCTCGACAGGCCAGGTGAACCTTAAGGAACCTTTAACTGTGGTTCCTGTCAAATTTCCCTTTAAATTATACAAACACTTGTTGGCTTTTCTAAAATGTTGCCTGTTGATATCACTGTGTCAGATTAGGCAACATGAAAGTCATGCAGTCCTGGCAGATATATATGGCTGACTACACACTAGCCATCTGGGATGGAGCAGCATTGGACTGACTTTCTTTTGTTCCATCTGGCAGCAGTACTTTTTTTAAAAAAGCTTTGTCATGTCATTTGACGGCCGAGGATTGAGCAGCACAGTGGTGTGATGTTTAGTACTGTTGCTTTACATCTGTCACCTGGCAAGGGGGCCTTTCTGTGTCGAGTTTGCATGTTCCTCCCATAGTTCAACAACATGCTTGTTAAGCTGGATCCACACTGATAGAGATCCATGGTGACCATAAACCATAAAAAAGTCAATGACATTTGGTGACTTGAAGCAGTTACTGGTAACATGGAATGGATAAGATAAACCTTTCTTAACTTCCAGGTGAGCAACTGCCAATGAGAGCACAGGATGCTGTTGATTGACACATTTCCTGGCAGTAAATACATTAGAAGGTTACCTAGGCAACTGGAGTCTGCAATGTCTGCAGGCGAACAGCAGTCAGCTTCAAAGCGATGCCCCAACAAGCAAACTGCTTCCACTGTGGGCGCAGCTTTAGCTTAATTGGTGATTTTAAATTGGTTGTAGGTGGGATGTTAGCTTGAATGGTCGTCTGTCTGTGTTAGCGCTGTGACAGAGTGGAAACCTGTCCAGCTGTAGTAGGCTCCAGCCTGTTTTGAAAAGGGCAAATGATGAGGTCATTGTTTATTAACTTTTCAAGACTGTACTTCACAAATTGGGTAGCAGCTTACAGTGAAGCGGCACCACTGTCAGACCCTGCTACTACATGGACTGCAGGCGGTATTGAGAGTGCTGTAAACAATGGAGTGTGAGTAGTTCTGCAGAATAAATGATCTGATGTGATTACTCAAAGCATCCTTTTTTGGCATCCATCCATCCATCATCTGAACCACTTGTCCAGTTCAGGATCACAGGGGTGCTGGTGCCTATCCCAGCTGTCCAGATGCAAACGGTGGGGTACACCCTGGACAGGTCGGCAGTCTGTCACAGGGCTAACAGAGAGAAACTGACAGCTTATTTACACTCAGTCACACCTGCAGCCAGTTTGAAAACACTAATTAAACTAACATACATGTGTTTGGACTGTGGGAGGAAGCCGAGACACCTGGAAAGAACCCATACAAACACAGGGAGAACATGCAAACTCCCCACAGAGCGGCCCCTGGACCGCCTTGCTGTGAGGCAGCTACTGTTTCATGTTACATGCATATAAATGAATCACTTAATGAGAAATAAGTTGAAAATGTCACCGAAGGCCCATCTGTTAACCAGTTTACCTCAGCCTAATTATACTAATTTACAATTAGTAACAAAACAATTACCTAATTATAATGAATAAAGTTGCAGTTTGACTTATTTTTTTCTGTGCTCATATTATCAGCGTCCTCTAGTTGATGAAACCCCCGTCACGCTCTGAGAAACTCAGCCGCAGCATCTCGGCTCACTCCAGCTAACCCTCCTGGTTTTAAATCTCCGGCTCTGTTTGTTAGTGTTTATGAGGTTTGTCTTCTAGCACCTTTCCTCAGCACACCGTGTCCTGTATTCAAAGGACCGACAGGGCTTTTGAGGCTAAATGGATGACCTATCAAACAGGTTTGATACTTTCAGATGTTTTTATTTTGTGTATTATGCAAGCAAAATTTTGCTAATATTATTTTCCAGTGCCTCACCTTGATGACTAAACTCCTTACATTTGACTGCCTCTTGATAAATTGTGAATCGTGTTTTTCATAAAGGCTTCAACAACAATGAAAACTGACTAGCAGACAAACAAGTCACCTGTATAAAGCCACTGTTGAAAGCTTGAGTGATGTTGATGAATGGAAGCAAGTTTGCTTCTAAGTTTACTGGAAAGCAAAATAGCAAGTAAGAATATCTTTCTCTCAGTTCCTCGGAGTTTCACCCACGGATGAATGACTTCACACTTTTAGCAGACCCAGAGGTCAAAAAGGCTGCAGCCTCTGTGTAAATCAACTAGTCACAGAGCTCAGGGTTGTTTTTAATAAAAAGACAGAAAGTTTCAGGGCTACAAACCACTGGTTTCATCAGGCATTTAGTGTCATTTTATATTTAGGGCTTTTTTGAATTTATATCCGATACAGAATGAGAACTGAGGAGAGCAAACAAAAAAAATAAAAGGCTGCAGGGAAAGCCAGAGAAGGTCCATCAACTCAGCCACATTTATCTCACCCCAAAATCTAAACGTATGAACAATAAAAACTATAAAAGCTGACGGGCCATGAGAGGAGAGACGAATAGGGATCCCAAGGCTGCGCAGGCCACTCGAAAAAGACATACAGTGCTAACGGCAAAGGTTTCTTAGGACATTAAGCCTTTGTGCCTCATATTCACATCCAGCAACACCGGCCCTCTGACTCTGCTGGAAGAAATGATAAACATCCATAACTGCGTTCACTCAACCAAACTGCTGATTTATTGTTCTTTTTTTTTTTAATGTGGCAGCGTGGGCCACAATCAAAAGCTGCCAAGAGTGCTGCCTCTTCAAGTGTTTGCACATTTAAATATTATGCATATAATTATTTTTGCAACATAATCACAACAGCCTCAACTTGTTCTTTTTTTTTTTCTCCCCCTTTCGGCAGAGCTGAAACATCTGCATAAGGGGAATGCTGCTAAATGCGTTAGCAAAACACACCGTGTGCTATGGCTCATGATTTTGTCACATAACGTGCTCATTGGCATATTTAAAATAATTTAATGTTACTTAACTAGAAAGAAAATACAAATTAGTCGCTTTAGTGGAAAGATTTCATCTGCAGTAATGAACATCTGATAGTGGGGACGTGTTCTGGGAACTACCCATCCTTTCCCATGTGACAGATGAGGAGCCGCCGCGCACATTCGCTGCAAAACTGGTTTGCGAGCAAGCAACATATTATTAGAGAGACCGAGAGAGAAATATTGAATTAGCTGGAGCCTGTGCAGATATTACATTTTGGTGATAATGTACATCTGCTCTTTTCTGTGTGTCTTCACCGACAGACGGCTCTAAGATAGCCTAAAATTGAGAGTAATGTATGCACTCTCACATGCAGAATCCCAGGTTGCAAAACAGATTATGTTTTCACACTCTTGCTCTTCCTGCAGTGCTGAGTCAAAGACTCAAGCTGCAAGTGCATGAAAAAAAAATGTTTTTAATTTTATTTTAATCCACCGCGGCTCCCGAGAGGAGCGGGAGCAAAAGCAAAGAGACAGTGACAGAGTTAAAGTGAGAAAACCTATAAAAACCTCAGTTGCTGTTTGGGTCCCTGATGTCTACAGTTTTCTCAGCAAGTCTCTTTCAGCAGAAAGTCACTCTTCCAACAATTGAATAATGGAGAGGAATGAGTGTTCGTGCAGCAATAAGTAGGCAGAAATGGTCTGCAGAAGACCCAAGAGAACAGACAGTCAGGACACATGGGGCCTGACCACACTGCCATCTGTTTTTTTCTTCTTTTCTTTTTTTTTTCCTCACAAGAAAAGCCTTGAAGAAAGGTTGGAGGAAAAGGGGTAAAAATAGGCAGGCTTACTAAAAGAAGAACATGCTAATTAGACTTTTCTGGAACCCTCACGCCACTGAGTCATTCCCCTGCCAATCACACCCTAACGGCTCCCTCCTCTTTCACACACAGGCTTTCCTCCGCCCTCCCTCTGCTGCCATCTCTCTCGCTCTTCTTCTGTCATGTTCTTGTTTATTTGATTTAACGTGTTTGTGGAGAAAAGGGCATTTTTCAATGATGCGGGCCCGCTTACTCAGTCAGTGGCCTGGATAATTACACATGCAGCCTCTCTGACACATTTCAGAATGATGGAGGCAACGCTGGTGGGGGTTTATCCACCCTCATTTGCAAGGCCTTAATTACAGCTATGTTTATTTTGTGGTGACTGTAGCTAACCTGATCTGAAGACTGACGAACACATTGGAAGAAACGTTGATTTAACATAGTGCAGAGATTCTTAAGCTACAATCCATTCATTTCTAATATTCTTATAATATTCGTCCAGTTTCCTCAAAAATCGTTTAAGGACACACTGCACAGCATACTGAGATATGACAAGATCTCAGCTAATAACTCTTTGGGAATCACTTTTTCACTATTTTATGCCTGTCAAACTAGTTAGAAATTGGGAAAAAATGCATTTGCTGTTACATGTAGACACTGCACTGGCTCATCCCTTGAGTTAATTGTGTTCTTTTCTTTTTTTGCTCAGATATTTCATAAGTTGGTGTAAGAAAGGAAAAAAATGATCTGAAAATGGATTGAAAATAAGCGAAAAAGGCAGCCGATGTCTAAAGAAAGACTGAAAGATCTTCATAAAACCTGAAGAACTTTAAAAAAGAGAAGAAAATCTGGCTCCTTGGAAGCAAAATATAAAGAAATGAGGGGTGACTCATGACTTCTGCACTGCAATCATCTGTTTTTGCTCTGTCTTTGTTGCCCAGGACCCCAGAAGCAAGCACAAGTTCAAGATCCACACATACGGCAGTCCAACCTTCTGCGACCACTGCGGCTCGTTGCTGTACGGGCTCATCCACCAAGGGATGAAATGTGACAGTGAGTATCGCCCCGTCCCCGTGCACGCATGTGAGCGTGTATTCGCCTGTGTCGAATACACTGTGCTGGTTTACGTCCTAGAGCCACACCTAATGAGAACAGATGGGAATAGTCTGGTAGTGTACTGCACTCACGCATCTGCAGCTCAGGCAGAATTCACTATCCTTCCCCGCTGAGTCCTCTGTGTGCTCCCATTCTTTCCACCCACGCTCCAGCTTCAACTCTGCCTTCTTTTCTTTTGCGTGTATGACCCCTTCCCGCACCATATTCCCCTCATTTTAAGTCTCCGTTCCCTCCCACTTCTTCCCTTTCTTTCCCTATTATTTCCCCTTTACACTCATACTTCCATTCCCCTTTTTCCTTTACTTGTACAACATATTTACTCCTGGTCCCCCCTTTTTAAATATCCCACACTATATATTTTCTGTTCCCTCCTCCCCCTCCTGTTTCCACAGCCTCTTCATCCATCACCCTCCCTCCTTCTCTCTTCCTCTTGTTCTGTCCATCCATCTGTGGGTCTCTGGTGGTGGCCTCATCACAGATGGTAATGGGAGCACACCAGAACAAATTGATGTGGGGAGGCCATCGCTATTACGAGCTGCTTCCCCATCTCTCGTCTCTCCTTGTCTCCTCTCAGCATGTCAGCCTGACAAGCCTGCCAAGAAGAGGAAGGAAGGGTAGAGAGCAGGAGAGATGGATGGAGGGTTAGATAAGGGAGGACAGAGTATATAGAGAGGAAGAAAGGCAGAGAAGGTTGTAAGAAAGTCAGATGGCACTCTTTCCCACCCCAGGGCAATAATTTAATAATTAAAAATACATTTCTCATCTGCCTTTCTGATTCGTGACAAAGAGCATCTTTAATTATTAGAATCCAGCAGTCTTCTCTCATTTTTTAAAACACGATTCAGCACCTTTCCTATAATATCCGAACCAGTGCTAGTCAAATGAATGGTGATCTCATCTGCTCACAGGGATTCTAGCACATCCATGTGGTGATTAATGATTGCTGTTAAAGTGCTAGACAGCACATTTTAATTACAGTTTTTCCCCACATAAAACAGACATTTGTGATTATTCTCTGACCCGACTGTTTTGTCGTGTAAGCACAGCACGCATAACTCTGCTATGATGAGGGCACTAAGGTGTAGTTTGAACAGATCATTGTGTTGAAACCTACAGTAAAAGCAGCATGGATGGTTATAATGACAGAAACAAATTTATCTGTGAGTAGAAATATGCAAACTTACAAAACTTGCAAAAGATGATCAAACACGAGCCTTGTTTAACTTTTTTCTCTGAAAGTGTCGCACTGCTTCACTGACATCCCCTCTGCACCAGCGGAGTTTTTATCACTCTGTGTCTGCAGCTTTGCTCTTAGTGTCTTGCCAGCATCTGCATAAGCACAACAATGCTTAGGTTCAAGCTTAACTTGCAGCTATAAAATAGTCTCTCAACCTTCTATTCATTCATTTTTATTACCTATATTAACACATTATTTTTGCCTTTTTCTTCAGAGGCAGAGGATTTTCTTGGCATGAGCGTTGAATTTTCTCCAGTTCAGTGTTATGTGCGAATACAGTCACCAATTCACCAATTCAGCAACTGTTAACATGAAATGTTCCACAACTGCACATATAAGTCAATATAAAAAAAAAGAACACGATGTCCTTTCCAGATGAAGTCAACACTCTGTGTGTTTGTCTCTGTTTTCTGTCTCTTTCAAGCCTGCGACATGAACGTGCACAAACAGTGTGTGGTCAATGTGCCGAGCCTGTGTGGGACGGACCACACTGAGCGCCGGGGTCGCCTGTTCCTCAAGATAGAGGTCAGCGGAGACAGGCTACATGTCACAGGTTGGTTGAAATCATTTTCTGTAAGTCACGTGCTTGCACAAAGGTTCTCGGTCTCACAGCGATGTCAGAAACTGACTCCCTGATTTGAAATCTTGAATCAATTTGCCCACAGAGAGGGGTTTTTAACCACCACAATCCCAAATGCTGCTTGACATGGATGATGCTACAGTATGCATCAGTCAAATGCTGATTGGTTGACAAGTGGGACGGAAGGGAGCAGCAGAATTTGGGTTAAAAGTCCCCATGTCCCAATGGGATACACCAAAGTATTTAAGAACAGCAAAGCTAACATCCTGTGGGACTTAAAGTTCCAGGCTGGAAAACAAAGCTGCAGGCTAACCAACCAGATATAGTGGTAGTTGAGAAGCATCAGAAGCTGAAACAAATGTGGCATTTTTTGGAAATAAAATGATCCACCGCCACTGGTATAGGGTATGATATAGAGTAAGCCACAAAGTATCCAGCTGATGCAAACTTGAAATCTGAGGAAAAGGAGGATATAACTGTGGGCTGCATTTGGAGGAGCCTTCAAACTGGTCCCCTTGGATACAGGCCCTGAATTGGGACTCACCTCATGTCTCCTATTTATATCAATGAAAGGTTATTTCATGATAGTTATCTTCATTGTTTTATTGCCCAGACCCAGATGTAGCATAAAGTGTTACCTAATTTTGAATCGCATTCTTTGGTAGAAATAAAACAAAAGGAATTAAAACAGCTTCAACTTTCAAGTCTGCAACTAAATAAAAAAGTGTGAGTTTAAAAAAATAATGCTGCATGCATCGCTGCTAGCATAAAAATCAACTTTTTCCTGCTTTTGCAGTCTGTGTGTTGCATATGTGTGTGTCTGTTTGTGTTTTTTCAACACCTCCAAACTATCCTTGTCAGAAGCAGCACCTGGAGTGGAGAACTCTCCAGTGTTAAAACCCCTTTGGCAGTGAGAGAAATGACTGCTGGGTCACTTCCACAACCTCTCTCACTGTCACACACACTCACACACACACACACACACACACTGGCGAGACAGTGGTGGTCAGGGAATATGATTGCTGAGGCCAATAAATAGCTTCAGACTCAGTGGGGATCAGACAGGAATAACCTGCAGCTACAGCAGGAGCAGAGTGGCAGATGTGATTGACGTGGAAATATATTGCTTTCATAAAAAAGTGTGTGTTCGTTTAGACTGTTCAAGATGGAAGAAAGAATAAGGAATATTCCGCAGTCGTCAGACATCGATTGTTCGGTCTGCTTGCAGTGCTTTTCAGTTTTGTTTGGTTTTTTGCAGTTTATTATTTGTTGTGCCGTACTCGACATCCAGCTCTTGTCTGTTTCCCTGCTTTGATCTGCTGCACCGCACTGACAGCTACATGTCCTCTTTTATGTTCTTGTTTTCGTCTGTCGGCGAATTTGACTTGTGGGATGGTGACGATGGGCAAACGAGGCAGACTATTAGCTGTGATGATGACAGTGGGGATCTTGTTGACATGGTTACCTCTGTCTTTTTGGCTAAATGGACATTGCAGAAAGTGAACACAATCGCAGAGACTGTGGCATAGGTGGCTGTGTTACCGCGATGAATTGATAAGTTTTCTTTCTCTTCCAGCTTGCTGCCCTTGATTTTTGTGCTTATGCATGCCACAACACCCACCAGCCTTCCAGTGTTTTTTTTTTTTTTTCTTTATAAAGAAACATATTTCTTTTCTCACTTCCACCCATCAGTAGTGGCCAACTGGTTGCAACTGATCCCATGATTAGCAGCTAACACGCTTGTTTATTTAGGAGGAACTTAACTGTTTATTTAAGGTTTTATTTTTTGGACTGTGTACCTAATCATATTTTCATTGGTGGCACATACGAAACAGCTATGGATTCTTTTTACGATACAAACCTACAGCTGATGTGTGTAGTTTCTTTTGGAGCTGAAAAGGCGTTTACGTCCAGTTTCGCAGCCCTTCTGCAAACATGACTAAAACAGCAAAAAGCCTTGCATATGCACTCACCAGGCCATTTCATTAGTTACCCCTTGCTGGGTTGCACCTCTTTTTGTCTGCCTCAGTTCTTCATTGCAGATTCAACAAGCTGCTGGAAACATTCCTCAAAGATTTTGGTCCATATTGACATGATGGCATCACAGAGTTGCTGCGGATTTGTCAGCACCATGATACAAATCTCCCATCCCATTACATCCTCTACTGGATCAGGATCCGGTGCCATTTGAGTGAACTCATCGTCATGTTAAAGATTCCAGTTTGAGAGGATTTGAGTTGTGAGATGGTAATGCTGGAAGCAGTCACGAGTTGGTACTAGAGGACCCAAAGTGAGGCCCCACACTATTACATCACCAGCACCGCCCAGTGTGGCCTTCTCCTGCTGCAACCCTGTGGTTACTCTTACCTTCCTGTCAGTTTGAAGCAGCCTGCCCATTATCCCCTGACCTCTGAGATCAACAAGGCATTTTTGCAGAGAGAGCTGCAGCTCACTTCATATTTTTTGGACCGTTCTCTGTAAAACCCTAAAGATGGCTGTGTGGGAATATCCCGATAGATCAGCAGTTTCTGAAATACTCAACAACCACTCCACATTTAAAGCCACCTCACTCACCTTTCGTCCCCATTCTGATGCTCAGTTTGAACGTCAGCAGGTCAGCAAACCCAATATTTACTCTTCTTTTAGATACACATTGGTCTCCATTTGCCTATTCAGCTGCAAAATGTTCCACTTTGTTCAACAGAGACTCGTTAACGCTGCGTGTCTGCTGGTTGGTGTCAGGTAGATAACATATAGTGAGTTCACTGGGGCTCCCTGCAGCTGGAAATGAAAGTGAAACAAAGCAGTAAGCTGCAGGACAAGAAAAGTGCTAAATTCATCAGATTTAACATAACACAAGTCTATAACTATAAATAAGAGCTGTTCATACATCTGAAAATGAGCATGATGGGACCACTGAGACACGGCTCTAAATATGACTGAGAGTTTTTCTTAGGAACAAATAAATAAAGATTAACGCAGGAGGAACGGGCGGGAGAGAAAGTGTATGCTTTGTGCTGCTTTGTTTTGGGTTTTTTTTTTCTCCGCTCTAACGACGGCGGTCTGAACAGCGAAGGCTCAGCTTGTTCTCTGGCTCCCCCCTGGCTCCCTTCAGACAAGTGGCGGGCCTTTGTGGTTCATCGCACGATGTGAACTTGATTAAATCTTTCCAGCCAAGAAAACAGACAAAGCTCTCCAGGCGCTCTCTCTGTTACCCACTCCTCTCCCCTTCTCTCTACCCTCTATCTTTGCTCCACTATTGACTTTTTATGTTGTCTTCGCCTACCTGTTCCTTCAGGACCTGAGCTTGCCTCACCCCTCTAGGACATCATCATAGGATCCTTCCTTTTTTTTCCCCCCTCATCCTCTCATTTTCAACCCGCTGATATTGTTGCTCAGGTGAACGGCTGCTCCTTTTCCTCCATAATCAGCTTCTTCTTCTACCTCCTCCCTGTGTTTTCCTCTACTTTTGTTCTTTGTGTGTTTTTTTTCTCTTTTTTTTAAATCTTTGCTTTCTTCTTCCCTCTGATTACCTTCTATTAGCCCTCTCCTGAATTGCCGTTCCTTCTCGTGAAAGTCACATAAATAACCCATGGGCATGAGCAGACGTTTATTCTGGAGTTTTAAGAAAAGGCAAACATGCAAACATCCCCTCATGAATAGCCTGCATACACAAGCACGCATACACACACACACACACACACACACACACACACACACACACACACACACTTATTTAACCTCTTAATATGGTCACTTCTGACCCTAAAAACATGGTGGCTACTAAACAA
>VOQJ01047158.1:24246-40072 GCA_015052665.1 Apistogramma diplotaenia | reverse complement strand
CCAAACTTTACACTTGACACAATGCAGTCAAACAAGTACCTTTAATGCCACCTCAACTGCAAGCACTTAGAGGATCAGAGTGAGAGTTATCTCAACAAAGACCTGTCACTTTTCTGACAATCATGGCTATTGGCCGACTGTCAGCTCTGTCCCTTTGCAGAGATTTCTGTGCATTCAGCAACAGTTTCACTGCTCAAAGACTAACGAATTGTTGCAGTTGCAGCTCCTGGGTACATCAGTAACGTGCATAGTTCATCTCTCTCCATTTTCATTGTAATTTCAGCCTTTTGTAGGAACTCAGTTGACGGCCAGTGGTACAGTTATGATGACAGCAGTGCCGAGCCGGTTCCAGAGGCAGAGGTGTGCACTCGTGGAGCCTACATCCTCTTCTACCAGAGGAGAAACACAATCCCCCCTTGGTCTGCCAGTTCCTCAGTCACAGGTCAGTTCTTTGAGATGCTGCACAGTGGGTTATTATTATTAGCCAGTTGGAAGCTGCTTTACACCTCATTAATATAAAACTAATGGAGGCAACTTGAGAATGTCATTACACTTCACACCCCCATTATCTGTTATGAGTCATTATCTGGTAAAAACTCTATTTTCAGCACCGTCAGTCTGCATTTTCACTGCTGCATCTTGTGTTGTAGCTAATAGCTAAGAAAGGTTGACCTGTTACCAGTAATGGTATCTATTTATCTGAGTCACAGAAGCACTCTTTCATGGTTTCTGCGTAATGACTGTTTTTGGATGGAAATAGATAGTGCCCTATGATCACAGATTTAATGTTGCCGCCTCGATGCAGGATTGTTCCTTCTAATGGAGCTGTAGGTGCTTAGTCCATTTTCCTTTAATGTGCATGTTAATGACTGGATTGTCATGCAAACTATAAATTTGTTCACTCCTATTTGTAGGTTCCACCAGCTCGTCCGCCTCTGACCACTGGCTAGTCCGGCTGACAGGGGGCAGTAAGAGGGGCAGTGTGGGATCTGGCGCACCTGTGTGTGGATCTCTGGGAGCTATACAAGCCCCCGAGTCTCCTGAGTTGCCAGTGTTCAGAGATGAACCCCCCAAAACAGTAGAAACATGTAGGTATCTGCACTAGCCTGCATGGTTTGTATCAAATACAAAAAGGCAACAAAACTTTTAGTTGTTTACAGTTTGAATAAAAGATGATGTGTGTCACATTTTTGTAAGTGCATCTTATATTTATGGTGCTACATTGTTACAATATTCTTACAATACTCTGATAAGTGGATGGAGTATATAACATCTGTGAGCCAACAGCTCAAAACTGTGCCTCATGTTTTCTGCTACAGATGGGTCTGAAGCCAGTCAGTTTGTCAGAGGGTACCAAGGTAGGAGTGTAAGCATGAGATCACCAACCAAGCCCAAGGAGACTCTGAACAAAGTTCTCCCTCTGCGGTGGTCCTTTGGTTCTAGAGACCGCTTTAAGCACTCAGCCCAGACCCAGTCTGGAGAGTTGGTGGAGTATCTCGAGTCTGGCCGGCGCCCACGATGTACCAAAGACCCCATCATCACACTGGTGGCCACACCACCGCAAAGGAACGCCCAGGGAAGAGTCTTTGAAGCAGGACAGGACTGCAGCTCACCCAGCGGCAGCAGCCTCAGCTGTACAGACAGAGTCAGCTCTGAGAATTGTTACTCCCCCAAAATACCAGAGGGGCAGAGCAGAATTTATGCAGAGAGAAACATCGGCCATGGAGGTGGTAATAGCAGCAAACCTAGAGATGATGATTCTCTGAGGAGGAGATCATCTAAGAGAGTGAGACCAGACCAGGGCAGGACCCTGGACTTCCAGCTGCAGAGAGGGGCCATTCTAGGTGGTCAGATGAGCCATAGCGCTCCCCCAAGCAGAGATTCTACACTGAGAAGATCCAAAGTCCAGACTCCCAGGGGACAAAAAGACTTGTTACAGATGGTCCTACAGCTTGAGGACAGGAGGGTGCACAGGGGACAGGAAGGTCGGAGCCAAGAAAGTCTCTTCTCATTTTTTAAACCGGGTTTCTTGAAGAAAGACATTCCAAGGTCACCAATCAAGGGGCAAGAGAGGCGCATAAAAGACCACGAAAATCTGGGAAGGCTGGCAAGCAGTAATTTAGCCAAACTGTCCCTCTCTAATGGGACTCTGACTGCTGTGGCTCTAGAAGAGAGGAAAGGAGTCCCCGGCTGCGACGCCCATAACTGCAAAGTACAGCTGGTCAACGGCAAGGCTGGAAATCACGACCCCGTCGACATCAAGCGTGCCCACAGCTCCAGCAACATCCAGACCAAGCTGGATTTGACATTTCGTAGGTGTGCCTCCCTGCAGAGGAACGGAGAAGTCGTCATCCCTCCAGCCCACCGCGTCCTGCTGGTAGACAAGCCGGGCTACGCCACTCTGCAGCGCACACGATACAGTACCACCTCACTGGGTAGGCACAGAGTCGCTATTTTATTAACTTTTTTAAAAGCCTACATTTTCTACCTGATGTGTAATTATGTAATTTAAGTACCAGATTAAAACTGCATGCTTCAGATTACCACAAAAGGTCAGAGTAATGTGTTTGGTTGGTAGATTTAAATGTGGCGCACCACACACGTTCTTTGATCGGAGGTCACATTTCAACTGAAATTGTTATTCTTCATGCAGAATTCTGTTAAAGTCTTTGCAGTTTGTCTGATCTCAAAAACAGCAGGAATAAGAACTAATGTCAGGACATGGTTGCTCTTTTTATTCTCATGCCAGCCTGCTTTTAAAGTCAGAAACTGCCTTTGTTCAAACAGAATGGCAATGGAAACAGTTTGGCAGCGCATTCCTGCTGCTGTAGTGCAGTAATTGTAAGTGTGGAATGAATTCCATTTTACAGAATAAGTGTAAGCTTTTAGGTTCCTGCAAGCGCAGCCTCACTTCTCCACATTTCAGTTGAAGTCTGCTTTTTTTAATTTATTACCGGTGCTTATACTGATTTCCTGTTTGATAGGTTACCACATGCTAATGGCTTTTTTAATTTTTTCCCCCCAATTTAAGTGCCTCTGTGAGAGTCTTGAGTGACAGCTGAACACTGGGAGCTCTCTACTCATTACTCCACACCCACCCACCCACCCAGAGAAGCCCACAGCTGGAGGCATCGCCGAATCAAAGTACATCTTCTCTCTCCCCTTCATAGTACTGTTCTAAGTTCTCACCTGTGTGTGTCTTAAATGAAATCTATGCAGAGATGAATTACTGAGGGAAAATATTGCTGTAATTTGATTTGTTTTCCCGCATTTTTTGTTTTTGTTTTTGCACTGTTGTCTCCCGTAACTACACCGCGTGTTTGAGTTTATGATCAGCATTTGGAAAATAAAGGATGATCCGGTGAATTTGCATAGTTTAAGTCCATTACACAATAAGGTGTATACTGACAGACTAAAGAACAGTTTACAGTTAATGGGCTAAGACGTGTAAGATTGTTCTAAAGCGCTGCAAAAAATACTAACACAGGCTGTATATCAGTTAAATATTATATATTGTTGCACTTTTTTTAAAAGAAAAAAAAAAAGCTTTTCCATGTTTGTCCAACACGCCCACAGTGAGCATGCTCATTTGGACTCATCTGTACAAATTGAGCAAAACAATTTATAACCAGCAGCTGCTGGACCAGATGACATATGTAAAGGGATTTTCATAACTAAAATTGCATCTTCCCGTGGCTGGTTTGCTCTGCGGAGGGATGCTGAAGAAATCATTTTATGGGAAATTGTAAGAAAGCACACAAAACACATATTTACCACCTCAGCGGCTTGCACAGCAATAAAGGAGATTTTAGGTTGTTGTTTTTTTTCTTTCTTTTAATTCCACATCTGCTGATCAAGTGTGTGGGTGTGAAGCAATGTGCTTTTTGTCTTTTTTCACCCAAGCTGGATTGAAAATTGTACTCATTTAAACATTAGCCGAGTCGGGGGACTTTGTTGGAGGCGGTTTTCTGTGAGCGCGCACAGCTGTGGAGATGCGACAGGTGGTGACGATGATCATGCTTCAAAGCGTTCCCTTCAAACTGTATTAAAGTAGCCACCACAAACAGAATGAGCATCTGAAGTTCCTCCTGCATATTTCGTCCTTATCATATTCACCATTTCCGGAGCTGCACCGTGACAGCTTTCGCCAAGCGGTCCAACCCGATGAGTAGCCTTCAACGTGCAGCAAACTGTTTTCAGCGTTTGTCACTGAGGCATTTTTAGTCAAAGTCCCCTGTTGGCTGCACATACTGTTTCTGCCCTCACCTTTTATGTTCTGTCATCACTGTTTAACATCACCATTTACCACATTAGGTGATAATACATGAAGGATGTGTCTGAGACGCTACTTGGGAACAATGGCTAGATTATATTTTATTAACTTTTTTAAAAGCCTACATTTTCTACCTGATGTGTAATTATGTAATTTAAGTACCAGATTAAAACTGTATGCTTCAGATTACCACAGAAGGTCAGAGTAATGTGTTTGGTTGGTAGATTTAAATGTGGCGCACCACACACACGTTCTTTGATCGGACTGTCTGCGATGTCTGTTTAATGTACTGAGAGTTTCATGGATTGCAAATTAAACACAGCTTTTCTCACAAATACTGTCAGTGTGGCACAATTATTTGCTATGGTGGGGGGTTTTTTTTAGCATTCATACAAGTATGCTTCCTCTTAATGATTGGACCAATCAAGCAACAACACAGCTAGAGCAGAAGTACTCCGGAGTCCTGATGAACACTTGTTTCTCTGAAACACGCTGAAGTGACACCAGAGCGCTGAGAGATCTGCGGGGATTTCTGTGTAGCTCTGTCTCATTGCTGCATGTTGCCAACGAAGCAGAATGAAGTGAATATGTTTGAGTGTGAAGCATGCTTCAAAGTTTGTAGGTCAGTGCCCTGAAGTGTTTCGCACCACATTTATTGGACTGACACAACACACTGCTGGGTGACATATTTGCACTGCGAGGTTGCCTCATCTTACACCAGCTGTGACCAGCAGCCTTGTGTTTCTGCTTACACCTTTATCTTTTGTTTCCCGGGTTACAGTAGTTGTGCGCACACTGACAGCCTCACTGGGTTAGGTGTTGCTAAGATCACATACAGGATGCTCAAAGTATTCAGTGCAATATCCCAGAATTCTAATGTTCAATAGCTTTTTTTGTAGGATTTTAAAGTGGAAGCAAGACCAGCACAACACATAAAAATAAATATCTTTGAAGTCATGTAGGACACCCATACCCAGGAGGAGTCTGTCCTAAAAAAAAAAAAGAAACTGTTGCACTGAGTTTGAATTTTAAAATGTATTTTCAGGGTATTTCTCAGATTGACCAGCGTTTGACTGAAATGAAAGAGACTCTGACTTGTTGGCAGTTTCTTTATTTCAGTCCAAATAGGAAATAGAGCCCTGCCATCTACTGAAACAGAAAGATGGGTGCGTGCTAGTTGTTGAATACTTGTATAAATATGTATGAGCTGCTCGAGGAAACCTGGTATAATTTCACTTTCAAATGATCCCCCTCTACCCCAACTGACAGCAACTCTGTCTCTTTTTTAATTGTGCTGACAAACTCTGAGCATTCGAAGCACTTTTTTATACAAGCCACATTCACGCATTCATACACATCCATCCAGGCCTTTATTCTGTGCCATTAAGAGCTTTCTAGCTGATCATGCATGAACACTCACACTCCGGTGATTGAGTCGGGGGCAATTTGGCAGTGAGTAAATTGACCAAGGAGACTTCGGCATGCAGACTACAGAAGCCAGAAACCGCTGACCTTCCAGCCACCGACAGGTATCAAACCAGTGATCACCCCATTACTTAGGTGTCTTTACTGGCTCCCACTTGTGATCTGGATCCAGCTGTTTGGAGGGCGTCTTTAACTGAAGGCTGTAGAGTCTGAGATGCAGCTCTTGGGTTCTTTTTGCAGTTTCTCTGATGGTCTGACGCTAGGGTGAATGTGCTGGGACATCCACTCCGGGAACATTGGCAACTTAAATGTTTAATCTTGTAGAGTAAAATTTGTGAATAATCTTTCTCACTCTAGAATGATGCACTTCATATTGGTTAGAAATGGTCTTATAACGCTTCCCAGGATCACTGCTGACCCAGGACCTTTTTGCTTTGAGGCACCAGTGTGTTTCTTATTTTGCAGTTATGTCGTTACATGCTTTAAATGCTGCCACATCTTCTTCATTAGCAGAACCTGCTGTGGAAATAACTCATTTCTAGTAACATGCCCACACAAACACATTTCCCAATGTTACCCAACATGACTAAATTGTTTTTTGTAAGTTGAAAATACAAGAGCAGGCTATGCCCTCATAATTATACTCCACTCTGCAGCAGGAGGGCCAGGTGCCCAGCTGATCAAATGTAAATAAAAACTGCTTTCACTCTCTGACATTTCCACAAGACCTTTCAGAAAAATGGTTGCTAACAGAGAAGAGGTGTGCTGGAGCAATATTAATCATCACGTTCAGCTATGCTTTCTTTGATGTCAGCAGGAAAACAAGCCAGGGTCTGGTGTGTAACTGAAATGTTCGCTCTTGTTATCAAAAGAATTTACCCCGATACACACACGAGCACTCGGAATGCAGTCAACTCTATGAAGGACACTGCTGTATGTCTGAATGTGGCCAACACAAACAAACCTCGTCTCTAATGAGCTAGGCAACACTTCACTCTGAAGTATATACTTCAAAGCATATGTTATTTCTTTTAATTCCTCAAAGCACATTTCTCACTAATGCATTCATGTTCACCTCTTCGCCTTGTTTTCTTTACAATGCGTTTATCCAGGATGGATGGAAAGGTAAATGGGACTGATAGATGGCGGCTCCTTTTCTTCTCAGAGCTCTGGCTCTAGTGGACACATGACTCCAGAGGAAACGGACCGATGTCACCGCTGACCCGCGTTATCATGGGGGCTTCAATCACCCTGATTGTGGTGCTGCCTGACTGACAAGCTATGGAGAATCATGAGTTTGGATTAATGTCATTTTGTTTGAATCCTCTCTGCAGACACATTGCATTAACATGGGGGTAGGATCATATCCAAGCATCATGATGGGCTTCCTCATCTGTTTAATAAGACTCAATGGATGTTCTAAAGCAAAGCTCTTGAATAAATCATGAATGTTCTCAACGGGTAAATCAGAAAAAGCACAGTTCAATGCTTTATTTATGTGCTGTTGGCATTCACAAAGCACTGACCAGGCTCTATCGATGCAACGGTGTTTTTAAGCACAAAGAAAACAAGTATTAAACAGCCACTATATTTAAAAGGGCACACAGCACTACAGTTTTATACACCAGCTACACGATACTGCCACAATTATTCACTTACCCATCCAAATAACTGAATTCAGGTGTTGCTACAGGTGTATAAACTAAGCACCTAGACATGCTCTCAGGAGCTCTCATCTACTCAGGCATATAGTGTTCAGAGGTCACCAACTTTCTACAGACCTCCAAACTTCATGTGGTCTTCAGATTAGCACAAGAGCAAAGTGCAGAGAGCTTCATGGAATGTGTTTCAGTGGTGTTCAGCTGCCTGCTGCAGGTCTGAACATCCTTCAGTTCAGTACAGTCACATGAGCGGTTTCTGTAGTGGTTATGGAAACTAAACAGTGGACCTCCTTTCAGCATTCCTTGGCTGTTGGCAATTCCCAAATACAGACATGCAGTAGATACATATATGTGATAGAGACATTTTGGCTTCATTTTTCCCACGGCACGGCTCGCCTCTGCTTGGACCGTGACACCCCTATAAATTAATAAAAAATAGTGGTGCCAATTCTCTCCTGTATTCATATTTTAAAGCCTTGAAATGAAATATACTGAACAGAGTATAGTTCCCCAAATGTTAATTTGTGATAAGGTTTTCATTAAAGTTGTAATTTACAGGAAGCTATTTATTTCCCAGCACGCAGCTTTAAATGGACTGTGAGCGAGCTCATGCATATCCGTTTCTGCAGTACTGGAGAGAGAAAATGAACTCCAGCCCCGTGCCAGTGTGTTACATGAAAGGTGGAACAGTACAGCTCTAAAATTAAGAGCCCATACAGAGACGGCTTTGTATGAGTCAGTCGCACTTTCACACTTGCACAGTTGCATTTATTCATTGATATTTTTTGTGTATTTCCCCTATTTTAAAGCCTGGAAATGGACCGTACTAACAGAAGTATTTCCCAAAATGTTTAACTATTCCTAATGAGCATATTTATGAGTGTAGTGATATACAACAAACACTTTCAAAGGTCTACGTTTACTCTGAGATCCTGCACACCTGTTGCTGCAACACTGCGGTGAAAATGTTTTCCAAATGAAACCAGAACAATGCAGCTCTGAAAGTAAAAGAGCTCACCTGCCGGGGGGGTGGGGGGATGATCAATGAGAACAAAAACTTGTCATTTAATCCTCATTTTACCCTCCGCGTGTCATTTGTCGGGCTAAGTAAGAAGGCACACTATCAATTTCATAATGGCTAAACAGACATACGTTTTTGCTCTGATATAATCAGCGTGATACAGCAGCATCAAAAGAGTTTTTGAGGCCAGGAGGTGGGCAAAACTCATCAGAGCGAGGGTAATAGCTACAGCTGCTCAGGGAGAAATTGGTGTGATGGTGTTTTGGGGTGGGTGTTTTGTTTTATTCTCCTTGTAAAGTGGTGTCGGTGAAAATCAGACGGAAGGCAGGCACTCATTCATGTTTTTATGCTGCAGCAGCAGAGTAGTGTTCTAGCATCTATTTCCATGACAAGATCACATTTTGCGAGCATCTCGACGACCCGAACCGTCACATTTGTTTTGAAAGGTCGGCTCCACTCCTGACACATTTAGATAGATATATGCAGGCTGTGTGCGTTCAGGCTCCTTTCCTCCACCTCTTTGGTTTGAAGGTGATGACTAATGGCACTCGCAAGCTGGTGAGTGAGCAGCACTGTGCGGATTGTGCCTGATCCAAAATGGATTCAAAGGGGCTTGTATAAGGTGAAACATGAAGTTACAATTAGCCAGACAGGAGAAGAGTATGGAAACGAAATAGTCTTCCCTTAATCCTTCCACGTGGAACGCACTGCGATCCATTTAATCCACATTAAACACATCATCCCTGAGGAAAAAAAGTCTTACAGTGAAAGACTGAAGTTGCTTCGCAAACTTAACACTGTGAATGTATTTCCTTCCACCAGCAACTTGGGCTATATTATTAAGAGGTGATAACTGAAATTTAAATTCAAAATGCACCCTCCACGTTTGCAGAAAGATAAACACGGACCTAAGCTTGGACGGTAAGACGCACGGGAGCGGAGAAACATTCATCAGCGGTGCCACGCAGTTTGTTATCAGGGCTATAACCACAGTTAAAGATAATCTATCACCAGTGTTGACAGTAAATAGACTAAGTGCCTTAGGATTTCATTATGAAGTGTGTGGGGGGGTCTTTCATAATGAATGAATTACCATTTAAATGAGGTGTAATCCCAGCTTTATTCCACTCTGTTGTTCTTTTTAAGATAATGAATGCAGCTATAGCAGGAATGTTATAACTGACCCTTTTAGTAGGAACTCAAATATCTAATCAGCCAATCACATGGCAGCAATTAGGCTCGTGGGCATGCTATCAAGTTATCAGTATACCTCTTATATTTATTTTTTTAATATATTATTTCTTATTACCCCAATGATCAAGACAATAAAAACATTTTCCAGTTTTAATAACATTTTGACTGCATGCTGAGAAAACTGGTATTCTGCTTTGGATGTTTCACACTTCATATGTGACCTTTCAACTCACTGAAGTGAGAGAAGATTTTAATGTTGCAATCAGGACTTTCTGTCTGATCTGACTAAACAAATGTAATGCAATATAACACATTTTGTTACGTATTAGTGTCATAGCACAGTAAACACAGGTAACAGGTAACAGTTAGTGGTTGAGATACACCGCACACGATAACAAACATGCCAGAGCGAACGTTTCCACCATCAGAAGCCTTGTTAAATACACAGAGACGAACGCCTGCATCACAAGTCACATAGTCACCACGGATACAGCAGAATCACATTTAGGGATGTGGGACAGTTAAACATACACAAAGAGAAGTTTAGTGTGAAATCAGCAGATCTTTTCTCTTGGCTAGCGGAGGCCTGCAGTCTGTGCTCAGTGAGTGCATGATGCAAGGAGCAGCTCACCCTCTGAGTGTTATTAGAAGGATTTTTCCATACTGTCTAATTAGTGCAAAATTCACCCTCGGCTATGTGTGCTATTACTTAATGCTGCTCTACGTCTGGATGCAAATGCTTTGACCTTTAAAATCTCTTAAATATGTTTTTTTCTGCCACACAAACAGCATGCTTCTCCACCTAAACATAATGATTTGTAGCTCTGTGAAGAAGCTATTAACTATTTCAGACTTAACATAGTTTTATATCAAACCTTTACACAGACACCATGATGATAAATCACTGATAGCTCATAGTTTACACACAGTCAGATTAAAACAATGGTAGGTGTCAGATGCAAGCTGCATATTGTTCCTTTTTACTTTCTCGTAGGGTGACAACAGTTATTTATTCCCCACAGCAAACATGTCTTCAAACCTCACAGATTATATCGCCACTTGGCACATTAACACAAGTGTCTGGAGTGGAAATTCCTCCTTTCATTATGAGTTGATGTAAACAGTAGGTGCTTCCCGAGGGGGGAAAAAGAGACGTCTGTACTGGCAGATGGCTCGATGCTGGGGGTGGTGGTTAGCGGTGGTCACGGGTGGCCAGATAACTGTCAGTCTCAGCGCACAGCCACAGTAACAGGCAGCATGTTTTGGAGTAGTTCACGTGATGACTGCGAGTGAGATGGCTGAGAGCTGTCTGGTGCCACCCTCAAACTCATGCCATCCGCCTGAGCAAGGGCGACTCTGAAGCCTCTGTGGGATGGCCAAATAGCTACGATGAACTGTCTCTTAAACGTTTCACTCAACACAATGTAGATAAAAGGGTTAATGCAGCTATTGGCGTAGCCCAGGCTGATGGCAATGTTATAGATGCACAGGAAAGCAAAGGTGGGCCGCTGTACTCCTAGGTGGGCCAACTGGAGGATATAATATGGGGCCCAGCATAAGAAGAATGCCAGGCAAATGGCCACTGCCATGCGGGTCACTTTTCTCGTACGCACCCGCAGGCTGCGCTGGGGCAGTGGGGCGACTGTAGCTGACATGTTTTGGAGAATCTTGAAAAAGACACTGCAGATGACCACTAAAGGGAGAGCAAAGCCCAGGAAAAACTGATATAAGGTGAACCAGTATGTATCTGTGGCTGGGTTCGGGAGCAGGAGGGCACAGCCGACTGAGCCGTCCTTGAGATGCATGAGTCCCGTGTACATCCAGACCGGGGTGATGGAGACCAGAGAAAACACCCACACCAGTGCCACTGCTGCCCCTGCCACGAAGGGGGTTCGGACATGTTTGAAGCGGATGGGGTGGACAGTGGCCAGGTAGCGGTCCAGAGTCATTACAGTCAGGATGTACGTGCTGACTATCTGGCTGTTGGAATCGAGTGCTGTGATGACGGTGCACATGGTGCCACCAAAGCACCAGGAGCCATTGCCCACAAGCTGGTGAATAAGGAAAGGCATGCCGAGCAGGAAGAGGAGGTCTGCGATGGACAAGCTGAAGATAAATATGTCTGGGACTGATGGATGAGAGCAGAGCTTAGTCTTCTTCACAATGGTATAAATAAGAATAGAGTTTCCAATTATCCCAAAGAAGCAAATAACTCCGAAGATGCTGGGCATGAGCACATTGTTGTATGTGTCATGATCTGGTAAGAAAGACGCAAACAGAATTTTCTCCATCAGTCATTCATGGCACAGTTAATCCCCCCTATAACTTTTCATTTTTTCTAAGTCTCAATAACCACTTTAATGCATATTAATGAACAGCAGAATATTTCAACTCTGTGATCATTTTTAATATTTTGTGACAGCATGCACGTGCCCAATTCAACTGAAAAACGAGGAGGAGAAGAAGAAAAAAAAGAAGCCTACCTCTGCCCAGATTGTCATGTGAGCTCAGGTATGAAAAAGACGAATTGATAATGTAGTCCTCCATCCCAACCACTTGTTTTTGTCTTTGTCCTTGCTGTATAATATTAATGCACTCTAAAATAACTTATACATCAGTTTCCGATCAAATTAGAAGACACTGGAGCTTAAAAAAATACATATTTGACAAAAATACCAAGACAGAGGTTGATAGCGGAGGTTCAATGGCACGCGCATATTTGCGCTGTACGAGCAAGGCACGCGACACGAATGAAACGCGCGAGCTCGCGTCATCTTTGAGTCCGATATTTGGCAACACGGAGACAAAGTACTCCCCAACTCGGAGACGCTCAAGCATTTCATCACTTTAATTTCTAATTTAGTTCCTTTTCCCGCTGAGCAGCTGTCAGCCGTACTGTGAGTATTGGTGCTGAAAGTCATTTTTAAGTCAATACCTAATGAACAGGAGCCAGAGCTGAGCCACGTAGCAGGGTGCTCAAACTCAAGCTCACTTCATTTAACCTAATTTTCTTTTTAAAAGAGTTATCTGTCCGACCACGTAGCTGTTTCCTTCACAATGCCATTATGGTGGGGTCACGGCAGGGGGGTTATCTGATAGATTATCTACTGTAAATTAGACTATTGTCAATAATTGCCCAACTAAGTAACTAAATTGTGTCACTGTCCGCGTTGCTTGCTGGGTCATATTTGTGAAAGATATACAGATATATATACTTTACGGTGTATATCCTTCCGTATTCATACATGAATAAAAGCATTTCTGTTAGGAATCCTTGCGCGGTATTAAGGTAAAAGAAGCCTGTAAAAACCGCTTTACAACATCCCCGCTAGGTGGCAGCATTGTCGAGGTTTTAATACCTGTGCTGCCACAGACCGGGATTAAAAGCAGATGTGCAAAAAAGGAAACGAATTACAGACGACCAAATATTCCTGCAATTAACCAAATAAAGCTCTCTGAGATGGCGCTCTGACGCAGTCTTTCTTTCTGGACGAAGCCATTTGTATCTTTAAACCTAATTTTGAAAAGTTTGTAGTTCTTTAGTAGTAGAAAAGTCCAGCTTTGTGGTGCCCACTTTAACCTAATGGGCTAATTTGTTTTCTGTGGCAAACATGAATTAATCCGTGTCCTTTCTTTCATGTTTCAGAGTGAAACACATGTACGGTGGACGTGTAGTTCACAGTGAACTGGTCTTTTATATGAACTGGACACTCGTCTTCACTTCCTTCCTTTTACACAGTCGCTTGTTAGGCCACTTGTCTTGTCAAAGATGTTATGTGACAGCCGTCATGGGACTGAAAAATCTGATTTTTCATGCAATGAGAGTGGCCTTACATGAACTACGGGATGACCAAGATACAGAGAGAGGGCCATGAAGGTGATTCACTTCAAGCTTTGGAGCCGGTTATGTTCAAGATGATAGATTAACGAGTGTATAACCACTGCCCACTAACAATCAGATCTCCATTTTTACAAGAGCCCACAGATAAACGTGCAGACTGTCTCAAATTTCTAAGGGAAATTTGATAAGGGACTTCATACCTTGTTTAATTCTTCGTGCTGGCTGCAAGCTTTTTAAAACCATTTCAATCCTAAAGTATTGTAGGCTTGTTACAAGAACAAGGATTAAAGAATGAACAATATACTGTCCAACAGACATATGGATGATGATGATGATGATGAGTACTTCATTTATGCCATATTTGAGAAATGCATCTGTTACAGCAGCAAAATAATGAATAATATTTATGATAATGATGGCTGGCAGATGCCTCTCTGCCAGCTATATTGTGTTACAGAGGGTGATAGCATGTGGTATGGGAGATTTCCTGTATCCGTCCTTGTGGTAGTGGAGCTGCATCAGTCTGCTAGAGAGCGTGGGGCATTCAGAGAAAACTGGGTGATTATCTCTTTTGTTCTCAGAAGATAATATATGTGGCAGATGAATATCTGCCGGACAAATATGTTGAATCATGAAGAGGTGTTGCATGGGATATGAAATATTTGTTGTATCTCTCCTTAGGGTAGAAGAGCTAAATTAGTCAACCCTAACCTTGTTAGAGAAAGTGCTCCACTACCTGTCCAGTAAGTGGTGCAGAGTGGTCAGGATTGTCTGTGATGGAAAAGTTTATTCAGCGACCTCTTCTCTACCACAAGTGTCCAGTTTGCAGCTCATCACACTGCCAGCCTCCCTAATCACTTTCTTCAGTCTGGTGTCACCAGTGCTGGTGCTGCTCCCCCAGCAGACCACAGCAAAGTACTTTCTGCTCACCACAACTGGGTGATAGAAAGCCTCCATCATTTTGTTGCAAACATTGAAGGATCTTAGCTTCCTTCAAAAAAGATCCTGCTCACCCCCTTCTTATATGCAGCCTCTGTGTTTTGTCTTCCAGTTCAGCCTGTTGTCATCATGGATGCCTAGGTACTTGTACTCCTCCACCACATCAACATCCTGTAGCAGGATAGACACTGGTCATGTAGCTGTCCTCTTGTTTCTGAAGTCAATCACCATCTTTCTGGACTTATTATCATTCCACAAAATCATCTATTATAGTGCTATATTCTTCTCTTCCTGCTTTTCACTAATACATCCAACCCCTGCAGAATCATCAGAGTACAGGGTATAGGAATGGAGACAGCACAGCACCCTGTAGAGCTCCTGTACTGCACATTACCAAATCAGATGTCTAATGTCACAAACTGCAGCCTGTCTGTCAGGTAGTCAGTAATCCATCAGATGGATTAGAACCTGGTTGAGGTGGTTTGGGCACCTCACCCAGGATGCCTCCTGAGCACCTCCTGGGTGAGGTGTTCCGGGTATGTCCTACAGGGATGAGGCCCTGGGGCAGACCCAGGATGAGCTGGAGAGATTATATCTCTTGACTGCCCTGGGAACGCCTCGGAGTTCTCCCAGATAAGGATGTGGCTGGGGAGCAAGAGGTCTGGGTTTCTCAGCTTAGGCTGCTGCCCCAGCAACCCGGCCCAGATGATGGATGGATGGATGGCTTGTGAAAATGTTTACTGATGTTTCCTATAGCTTTTTCAGTCACAGCGGCTGAGAAGCTGTTAAGTCAGATCTGTTCAAGCCCTAATTATGCTAATAATACTGACACACACAGTTGTCACATTTAGCCAGATTTCCTTCCTAACTTTGGTTGCAGCTGCGCTTCTTACAGCTCAGATTACATATTTTAATTCCTCTTTTTTTCTTTTTAGCATTATAGTTTGTTCTTCTTTTGAGAAATGCTGTGAACAGGTTGTCTTGCCCATGCTGTGCGATCACTGCCTCTTGGATAGCCTTTCAGTGTCACCTTCATGCGATCAGCTGGTCTAATTGGTGAGTTAGGTTTAGTTAAACCAGATATTGAAAACATATGTTGGGTAAGCTGAACTCAGCGCTTCAGTCACGTGGTACATATTGGCGACATTTCATGCAAATAGAAACTGAACGAGTTGGTATGACTGCTTCTTAAGAGATATGTCTCGCCAAAGAGTCGTTTTTTTCATCACTAGAAGAGATTAGTAGGGAGGAGCTTGATTACACGGAGGCAGATCCTCCCATTTCTGTGGAAGGAAGCGGAAATGAGCGTCACAAACCCGATGCTAGTGGCTAGTTTTTAGGCTCCTAGGACGGGTGTAAGCGACACCACACGTACCTCGCTGGTTACCCGTAGAGGAAACAGGGAGTGGATAATTACACGACAGAGGTTTGTTGTTTCTTTTTTTTTTTTTTTTTATTGGGGGGCCCCCACA
>VOQJ01047157.1:131341-154176 GCA_015052665.1 Apistogramma diplotaenia | reverse complement strand
AGGCCAGAAGAAAAAGAAAAAAAAAAACTGTATAAATATAAAAAATATTAGAAAAAAAGGAATATAAAAATATTGTTAATATATCAAAAAAAAAAAACAAGAGCCTATTCTTAAGTCAAGGTGTCTTATTCCAGATTGCAGTAACAATGTTTTTTTATGTTTTTAATGAGAAACAAAAGTGTTTCAAATTCTGAGCAGCACATGTGCAAAACATGTGGCTAGTTAGCTCAGTAGCTCAGCTAACCAATGTCATTACAAAACTCTACAAGACACATCTTTCCTGCTAATTCTCATATAGGTTCTGCTTGATACTTCCAAACTGAGCTTCAACAGCTTTGCAGTCTATAGTGTTACCTTTAGCCTGCAGATCATTTTCAGTTCAGTCTCTTTGACCTGTAAACTTGCTTTGCAGTAAGCATCATATATTATAACACATCATATCTAAATATAACATATTACAATTTGTGTTTATGTGTCTCTTACATGGAAAAGTATTTTTGATACACTGTACAAGAAACCCCAATAACTTTTAAGTCATTTTTATTTTGCTATGATTACTTTATTTAGTTTCCTTTGCCCCACAGTAAATCTATGAATTACACACGAAAGCTATTAGATTAACATCTGCAACTCAGCTCTCAAGTCCATTTAATTATTACTATGATGCATAAGCACATTGTAAGTATGAATAAGCTTACATCTGATCTGATGAAAGTAGTTAATGTCTGTTACGTCACTTTCTAATCAAACGTGCGCAGGATTTTCAGTTAATCCTCATTAAACTGCTTCATTGCATTTGCAACATCTGCCTCTCTTTCTCTCACGCTCACATGAAAAAAAACATCCTTTTGATGCGATGCTTAAAATATCAACATCGTCTAAAGTTAAAATTAGTGTAGGCAACACACCAAAAACTGTATAATCACCTTTAAGCACACTGTAATACAAGTGATCTGAGAGAAAACTAGACTCCTGCACCTGTTTTCAGGCTTTAGCTCCTCTGGACAGTAATAGGAGACTGTGTCCAATCACGGCTCTTTTAAAAACCATTTCAGGCAAGTAGTATAAGGTAGCATAAAATTTGCAAAGTGCATGTAGGATGTAAGAAGCAGTGTTACAATGTGTGAAGCAAAAGACATCCACCAGGGAGAGCAGGGTTTGAATCATATGTGAAGCCATAAGTCGATACTGACTCATTTTTAGCACATATGCCAGTGCATGAGTGGTAGAAGGGGCTTAGTACAGATCGGGCAGGAGTGTTTCCTGCCCACTGCAGCTTTAAGGTATTTTATCAACACAAACCGAAAACAAATCTGTACGTAAATCTTTGAATTTCTCGTGTTTTTGCTTGCATTGCTTGCAAGTTGTGGTCTCTCCCCAAGCCTGACACAAAGTGACTCTAACCAGGCAGGACTGCATGGCTGGCAACTAAATTCATTATACAACCAGCCTGTCCCACAGAGGAAGGAACCATGACAGAGGGCAACACAGGAAGAGAGAAAACATGAATCCGCTGGTGATTGGGCCACAGAGTCAGGTGACTATGGTTGTTGATAAAATGTGTAAAACCATATTGATGAAGGGATGTGAATACTATTTGGTTTTAATTCATTTATTTTTTGGTCAGAAAATACTCACATTTGAGAACAAGATCCTAACCTGGCATCTTTTCATTGTGTCTTTGGACAAATCAACAGCTCAAAACCAAATGATGTTACATGTACATGCCCAGAGGTTCGATTAACCCTTTCTGAGGTGATGTTTCCAACTTGAAACATCACATATTTTTGAAGCAGCTGATTTTTGTATTTCAGGTGTTCCTATCCACATAGAGAACATCACGAGATAAATAAACAGCACTGCATTTCTGTGATGCATCCTCCATTTTAAGCATCAACACCTGAGGCCATTGTTCGGCAGCAGCTGAGTGCCTTGACCCTGCGCCTCTGCTGGATGGCCCCCAGCATGGTGCTCACTCTCTCCATCAGCAGGCACAGCATTGCATTTCTCTCCCCACTCTGCCAGGTTGACAAAATGTCAAGGGAAAACTGCTCCATGGGGGGTGAGCAATCACAGAGGGGAATCTTGATCATTTATAGCTTGTGTGGACCTTTTTTTTTTTTTGTCTAACTCTTCCTGAAATTTTGGAATCCGATAAAAATGAATGGCTGAGTGAGATGGCAACGAGCATCCCATCCACAACTTGGAAAAAAAAGACACAAGCTCAGTTATTAATTATGTACAGACCATGAACCATGCCGGAGGCAACACACTGAGAGAGAAGCTGTGACAAAACAAAGTGTTAAAGTGTTTGTCGCTGTCATCCAGGGGGGATTTTGTGCTAACCACAAATATGACACCACTCAGGGGAGACCAATTGTGCGCATATGCAGACGGTATCAAGTGTGCAGGCAAGGTGGCTTTCCCCCTGGCAAACAGGGTGTTGGGTTTACAGTCTGCCCTCTCAGTCCACACTGATGATAGACAGTGAAGCGTCTCTGTTTCACACTAGTTTTGTATGCAGACGGCAGTTGAAAGAAAAGAACAAAAGGACAGGCTCGGATGGTTCAGTACCCTGTTCTTTCTTAAGTAATAATGGCAGGAGGTGTCCCTTTTTCTTTTAATTTAATTGGGAGGACATGCTGTTTAATTGCTTTGTAACTTGGTGATCAAACACACCTCTGAACTAAAAATGAAAAGGTCTGGCGAGAGCATGGATAGCTTTGAGCTGTGGCTCTTTCACCAGCAAACCATTAATTATCCTGTACACAGTGTTCAGGGTTAAAGTAAGGAACAGCACCATGAATTTGTTCAAAATTGGGGCCCTCTGAGGGACTCTTCCTGTGTTGCAGTGTGAACCTTGTTTTTGGAAGTGGGAGGTCCAGAACACTTCATTAGTCGAGTTAGTTGTCTGACCATGTTTCACTTTGTCAGCTTGTGGCTTTGTAACAACAAAATTGCAGCACTGTTCTACTTTATCAAGGCTATTTACATATTATTACAGCTCTTTATACAAAGCAGAACACAAGAGGAAGTGTTCTGTGTCTCATCCTCAAAGAAGTCTTTGATCTAATGCTCTGAATGCACATTGTGCTGCTGAATTATAGAGTGAGCAACACATTTATGTCTTAAAGAGACTGAAAACCTGCATTTAAACCCCTTTACTGCAAACTGCAGAGGCATAGAAACTAAATGGAGCATAGATTAAACATGTTGGAAGCAAAGGTACAGTATGTACAGCATTAGGAGAATGAGAAAGTGCTACTGTGAAATGCCAAGTTTAGCAGACCTACATGTAGTGGCTAACTCCAGAAATAGCCTAATTACCAAGTCTCAGAGAGCACAGCTTAAAAAGGCCATCAGACCTTAAAGCACCTGGGGCACATTGAGCTGGATTAAGTTGTACACTGTGGGAGGATTCCAGTAACGGAAGCCACAGTCAATGAGTGCAAGTGCCACACTGAAAGTATAAAATAATGTGCACTGATAAAATATTTCCCGAAATTTCACACTGGAAGTAAGGACTGCATTCAAGACAGTATCAGCCTTTAGTGCTAAACCCCGGACTGAGTTCATGTCTCCAGTGAAATTGCCAAATTAAATCTAAGTTCCTAAAAGTATTTTACTTTGCCAGAGCACCCTAAATTTGATACCTTCCTCTCCGGCCAATGAAGTTATTAGGATTAAATCCCTCACTGATTTATATACACTGGGAGGGGTCGAGTTGGAGGTGATACAAATAGCATTTAGCCCTCGGCTTTACCCAGATTAAACATGCTCCAATGTCATTAGAACGGAGCCATATGCGCTCAGTCATCTCATGAATCTTTGAACAAGTCACAGGGTCTTTGTATGGGAGAAAGGGTGTCACTGTATGGCAATGCTACAGAGTTAAAAAGAGGATTTGACTTGATCTTCGCTGGAAATCTCAGGGGAAAAGCCTGGAAATGAATGACATCATGTTGCACACACAATTGATGAAGCTACAGGCATGCAAACAAATCTCTGTACAACTTCAGTAAGCCGCTTTCCTAGAAAAAGTCTCCTTTGCAGTAACACGAATGTCATAGCTAGCTGAAGCACTCTTCAACAGAGAGGAATGGTTTATATCCACTTTACAGGAGAGTGGAGATTTTTTAAATTGTTTATTTCAGCAGTGCTGCTGTAATCTCGTTAATTTAAATGTAAAATAAAACCAAATGCCTCCACCCTTATGCTGGGCGCAATGTGCAGGGAAAGCCTTGCAAGAAATTATTAAATAAATAAACTATGCAAGAGTGGAGGAAAAAGAAAAGAAAAAAGCAGCCGGCTTCCACAGGAGCGGTGCCGCAGTCAGATTTCAGCACCAAGCTGTAGTGGACAGCGACATCCATCTCATTATCTGATGAGCGAACTTCAAGCAGAAATGAGCATCGTGGTTACACACATTCATTTCTCTATTTAAGCACCTTACTAAAGCTATAGGGAAAGACACTATGGCAGAGACCTGTTACAGAGTCGAGGGACGGTGTTTGCTGCATTGCCGTAGCTGGACAGTACTTACCCCAGCTGCTCGCCGTTCTGCCCAGAAACTCCCTAGTCCTCGGGTTCCATAGAAACTCCTTCCAATCGCCTTTTTCTCCGTCTTTTGCCATTATCTAATGAACTGTTACAAACCTTAACTAAAGCGCCCTGATGTAATGAGCGCCGGGCTGAAGCACTTGCCCAGACAGCAGATAGATGGAGGGAAAGAGAGAGAGAAAGAGAGAGCCCTGCTGTATCACCGCTCCTACAGGAAGAGGACCGGCAATTAAAGAACTCTTCTTAAACACTCAACAAGCCCACATGAAAAGAAATAAGGTAAAAAGCGCTGCTGTAGCCTGGATAATATGAAGGAGTAATAGGCCAACAGAAGAGGTAGCGGTTTCACACTCAAAACGGACCTAGTAACTGCCCTCCCCCCCAGCTCTTGTCTGCATGCCGCAGAGTTTTGATGAGTGGTGCAGAAATGTAGTGATACTGCGGTAAAGCACTCCCTCCGCCTCTCTCTAGAAGCGCCACACCGTTCTCCACACATATATTCATCCACGCACGCACTAACACGGGCCTTCACCCTCCTCCCCGCCTCAGCCAGAGCAGCTCCCGCCTCCCCCACCCGCCTGGCCAATCACCTGCCCAGCATCCTTATCCCTGATTCAAGAAAGACAAGCCTCAGAGCAAATCGCACGGTTGCTTAGGGCATCCCTTTATTGGCTAAGTGGTGCTTAACGTCACGTAGCCAAAGAAAAATCAACAGAATATTTGAATATCCCGCCCACGGACCATGAAGCCTTTCTGTCATTCCGCTGTGAATTCACTGTCCGCTTCAGGTGGCTAATTTATGTCCCATTCAGTATTAGGCTTTTATTTATTTTGAATCAAGTAATGTCACGAAAGCCTAGGGAGAATTTTATTTCGTTTTTGTAGTGGTAGTAAAAAAGATTAAGACTGTCCAAAGAACAACATAGAGAATTATATTAAACCACTATTATCAACACTGCTTGCACATAAGAAATGCAGTCCAGCATCTTTCATTTCTAAGATTTTACATATAACTTAATAGGACACCTAATTGTAGAACCTTGTCAGGACCAGATGATTTTTTTTATTATGTCCTGATACACAAAACCTTAGAACTGAAAGAGCTTTTTCACATAACTGTATGTGTAGGCATAGATTACAATGTGAAATCCCAATTAAATCCAAATGTGTTGAAAGCCAATGATAAAAAGGACACCTCATGGGTTACTGAGCAAAATAACTCTGATTTGTTTGTGTTATCATAACGAACTGACTGCGTTATCATTTGCTCAGAGGCACAACAGAAGAAGTGGAGCGCGAGGGTGGCACAGAACGCGATCACAAACCTGCACCACCTCACCAAAGTCTCCGCTTTAACGCAACACGTGGCATGAAAACATGGAACACACCTGTTTGTTGTGTAAAGTTCATTATATAAAATTTATTTTCAATGACAATATCAATGCAAATATAGCACTACAGTGATTTCCAAGGTACACCGTATCTTACCATATCAATATAGTATGGCACTCATATAATGGCCACTGTTTTTAGAAGACACACAAAACCAACAGCTTCTGTAAACTATTCTGGAAACGATACCGAGGGTTCCATATCAGTCCGTGAAAGGGAAGTATAGTAAGGTGATTACTTGGTATCTGAAATCAATATTGGGCACAATAGTAAGAATCGTTGGAGCATTTCAGTGTAAGGAATCTCTGCATGCATTGCACTTGCCCATTTCCTTCAACCTGACCTGTGTTTGCTTGAAAATGGACTCTGATCCTCAAACACGAGCAGGCGGAGCTAAAACAAAAGGCCAAGAAGTGACTCTTAAACATTTAGATAGGTCTTTCTTTTCACTGGGTGTACTGTACTGTACAGTTTGGTGCTTACTATCATTAAAAACGACAACAACCAAGAGACATTCAAGCGCCTTAATACTATTACAGAAGGGCTCACTCTTCAAGGTACAAACTTCATTTCACGTGGCTTTGAGGGGAAAAAAAACCCAAAACAAAACAAAAACAAAAACAAATATCTAACAATAAGCACTATATTAATAATGTTTCTAATGGTAACACTGTATAGTTGAGTGAACAACACCAGTAGTTCAAGATAGCAGCAAGTATTCAAAAATGTCAAGACAACAGGCTGTTGAAATCTGTACACAAATGAAAATGGATGTAGAAAAAGGGCATAAATAAATTAATAACACAGCTTAAAGGGAGTCTTGCATAAATTTAAATAAACAACTGTTGGACTGTGCCTTTCTTTAGAGGGCTTACTGTTTATTAGTAGAACTATAAGTAATGCATGGACTGGCTGCAGCAGATAAAGTACTTAATTCTTTTAGAAAAAACAAGTGAACAAAATTATGTTTATACAATATATGCTACATAATATGTATTGATTACAAGTATGAAAATGGAAATAATTGCTACATTTTCAATACAGTTGTACATATCTATTTACAGTACATTAGGGCTTAACTTCTCCTAAGCGTATACAATGTTTTGTGCAGATTGTTCCAGCATTCTGTTTGAGGTGATCAATACTCACAGTCTTATCAGTTGCACCATATTGCACAGTCTGTGTTGATGGGTGTTAAGTGCTTGTTTTTCGGTGTGGTGGAACAATCACTAATGTGCAACTGTGGATAAGCATGGGTGATGAAATTTTTGTACCACTGATCTGTATTTATATTTGGCTGGACTGCACAGCATGTGCCATCTGTCACCTTTTTATATTTTCTAATGAGACCCCCGCCACCCCCACCCCCAAGCAACGTATTCATCTTTTTATACAACCACATGTTATCATAGTGAAGATTTGCTATATGTAAAAGTTTGCCATGATCATCTCTACACTAATTTTTATTATCTTTTCTTTTACAATACTGTATGTCTATCATGACATGCAGAGAATGACACAGTAAATATGACTTATTCAAGTCTTAGATATGTATTGTAGGCTAGTTGACACAAGTTTTTAATTATGTTGCTCCAGCTTTGGGAGGATATTGCTATAAAATTGCAGAAACGTTGAGAAAGTAAATAGATTTACATTACAAATATGCAAACAGATACGGTAGGTAGCTTTTACTCCTCGTGATGATTATTTGCATCCACAATGACAATCTATTGATACCAAGACATCTCATATACATTCACAATTTCAAGAAACACTTCAGTAACTTATCTATGAGTCTTGCCTTTTCTCATCCACAGAGTAGTTTCTAAGCATGTTGGACACCTGTTTGTTGGCGGAAATACGCAATTCCTTTATGTATCAAGTAGTCAGGAAAAAATTTGGCAACACTGATTTCAGAAAACAACCCACTAATTATTATTTAGTCGATGTCTTCTTTTTGTAGCAATAATACTGGTGTTTTGTGGCAAAAACATTGGCAATTAGAACACATTTACATAGTGTACTACATTATACAGAGCAGATACAAATCCAATTGATAAGAAATTAATTTAGTTTGATTGTAATACTTCTTATTCTTCATCTCTCGATCAGCAATTTTTTCCCCAGACGGGTTCAGAGTCTCCAGTACCCTTCATCAGTTACTGTTCTCAGATCAGTTTATAGCACAAAAAAAGCTATCAAGGGTTTTCTTCCTTCCCCGTAGTCTCCTGTTCCTTGGTGGTAATTACATCACCACAACCATTTGAATAATTTTCCAGTTACTATATCCATTTTTACTCTTATTCATAATTCAGCCACCTTCAGCTCATCTGTATGTTCTTTCTCGCTCCTGGCGTATACTCACTGGCATGTCTTCCATGTCAAATAGCTGTGTCCCACACAACAGCCTGTGGCCTCTGGCAGGGAGGTGTGCCAGTCTTACGAGGTTCAGGTGTCCGTCTCCAGCTAGGGAGGATGGGCATGCTGTCCTGCTTGCACAAGCTTTTGTCAGGACGCCTGTGGGCCTTGATTTCTTTGCAGAGGCAGCGCTTACGCTCAATGACTTCCAGCAGCTTGCCATCTCTCTGGGTCTGCGACGTGGATGGGGTGGTGCCCCCACTGACAGCAGGTTGTCCCTGTGCCAACTGGGCGAGCTGCTGGAACTGCAGCTGCAGGTGGTGCTGATGCTGAAGCTGCTGGAGCTGCTGCTTTAACTGCAGCTGTTGCTGGTGTAGCTGAAGCTGCTGCTGCTGTTGCCGTGACACACCGGGACCACTGGGACTGCTGGGACTGCAGGGTACTTGAGGCTGGGCCAAACTATGCAGCTGAACACAGACAGAAAAAATCAAGTTAGTGCTTTCTTGTATTCATTTATTGTGTAATATTAGTTTAAGTTTATGAACCTGTGTGATCACTGCAGTGGTGTTAGCATGACAGCCAGTCCTTAGACATCTTGGGGAAAAAAACTGCAGTTCCTACAGACAGCCACCAGGATGCAGTCCTGCTGCATCTATTGTAGTTTGAGGGAGGGTCAACCAGACACATGCAGACAGTCTCTGCAGCACACTCAAACTGCGTCAGCACTTGCTATGGAGCCAGAAACTGGGCAAAATGTGCTGCTAGAAGACTGCAGTTCACCTCTCAAAGCAGAGTACAGCATGTTCTCTAACCCACGAAGGCCTCTGATTTACAGATTGAATACTATCCTACGTCATATACCTTTTTTTTTTTTTTACTTTTGAGGCATGCCAGAACCTTATTCTGCTCAGTGGGCATATCTACCAGCTAAAAATAGATCTGCAGGAGCTCTGTCTCTAGCAGAGGGGGAAGTAATAATGAGAACTATATTAATGGTGACTCTCAAATCTACCTGGAATGATGATACAATAAATTGTAGTTTTAAGGTGAATACAATACAGTGCATTGACCTGATTCAGGGCTTCCCGTGCTGGTAGACTGCTCTGTCTCTGAACGTCTCCTCCACCCACCTGTCTCACTCCGGCAGCAGAGGAGGAGCGACCCAGCCGCCCCACTTCTGTAGGGAAACAAACATTATACTGTGTGCTTGGTAATGAGAACAGGTGAATATAACTTCATTTGAGCATACAGGGCTTTGATTGGAGAAAAGAACACTGAGTGCTCATTATATTTGAAGGCTCCTTTTTTTCAAAGCCTACCAAAATAAGATGACAACTTCATTATTTCTTTCGCGTAAATATTTGTACACTCCAAAGTTAGCCCAGTTACTTTAAAGGATGTAATTGTGCCACAGAAATGTGACTGTCCACAGTTGTTGAGAACTGCTCTCTGACTGCTTTAAACTTTCCCCTAATATCGTAACTAAATTAAACTCAAATATAAAATTTGTTAAATGGCAACGTTTTTCACAATGTACACTTTAAACACCTGGAGATACTCATGAATGCGTGTCTGCACGGGGATGTGAGCCCATTTATAGAACCCTTCTTTTATTTGCTCTGCTGTTGGCCTTCTGTGGCAGTCAAAGCAGAGGACAAGCGAACAGGCAATTTCACTCTCCGCTTCTTCAAAATTCTCATGTCCGACGAGGGCAAAAAACAAGTGAGCTGTCCGAGTTTAAGAGCTACACCAACAAAACTCACTGCTATAGCTCCTTTGTAAATTCAATCTTGTGGTTAGAAACTGAATTAAAGATTATGCCCACTCAGTGTTTCCCTACCTCCGTTGCGACAGGCAGGAAAGGTCTGGCAGGGAAGAGGAAGCCCTACTCTGGGCAGAGCTCTGAATCCTGGATTGCTATCAACGCCAGCCAGTGATTCACTGTGACCGAGGCCCCTGCTTGAGGACCCACTGAAGTGGACTGGGATGCCTGAATGGCTTCCCCGAGACCCCATCCCAAGATCTTCCTTGTCCGTCCTTAACAGGGCATCAGCACTACCATTCCATGCCCGGCCTTCATCCTCTGAGACAGGGGAAGGAACAGAATGCGGGATTAATAGAGCTATCGTTTTAATATGACATTTGCACTTTGTAATCAAAATAACCTCTGACTTACTCTCTGTCTCTCTGCTCCCATGACTGAAGGATAATTTCCTCTGCATAGGCCAGTAAGACCCATCATCTGCAGTTAAGCTGGCACTGCTGTCCCAAGGCATGAAGCCAACTTTGGACTGAAGGCATGTAGATGCTCCATTGATCTTAGATGACCCTTCACCAATACCAGTAAGACTTGAGGGTTGTTGCAAAGATGGAGTCTGAGAGCTACCTCTCAAGCTCTCATAAGCCGGTGGCCTTCGAAAGCCACCTGAGGGGTAGGTCCATAGCAAGGGGCTGTCCGAGGAGGGAGGCTTGTAAGCTGGCAGGCCGTGAGGAGTGTGAGAGCGAAGATGTGGGCGAGAATGAGGACGCTGGGATGAGGATAATGGTGTGGGGGTTGAGCTGGTGCTGCTTTGAGGCGTTTGGCTGCCCGTGCTGGTGCCAATGTCCAACTGTAAGGAGTGTGGACCTCCTTCCCTATCACGATCCCTTTCTCTGTCTCGTTCCCTGTCCTTTTCTTTATCCTTATCTCTCTCCCTATCTCTGTCTCTGTCCTTGTCTTTCTCCTTGTCTCTGTCTCTCTCCTTATCCCTGTCTCCTCTACCCCTATCCCTCTCTCTATCTCGCTCCCTGTCCCTGTCCCTGTCCCTGTCCTTTTCCCTGTCCTTATCCTTCTCACCTTTATCAGACTTTAATAGGAAGCTAACAGACTTGCCCTCCTTGCCTGTACTTGAGGTTTGTGTCTGGACTGTGGCCTGGTTTGATGACTGAGAGCTACTCTTGGTTGGATTAGGAGAATCTCCTCTCTCTGGCTTCCGATAGTGATGGTAGTGCGAGGGGCGATGGTGAGGGTGGTGGTGGTGATGGGAGAAGGGGGAGGTGGATTTAGAGGAAGGAGGTAGGGGTGTGGAATGACTCCTAGCCCTCAGTCCAGGAGCTGGGCCTAACTGGGCATCTCTGCTGTGTTTGTCCTGCTGTGTTGCACTTCCTCCTGATGACTCCTTGGAGCCAGACAGGGATACTGGAATATTAGAAGAAGCTGAAGAAGAGGTGCTCACTTGCGTTGTTGCGCTTGATGTCTGAGTTCCCATTTTAGAGGAAGCAGATGACTTGTTTTGCACCCCAACCCCGCTGGAGGCTGCTGCAGGCTGAGGGAAGGCAAGCAGTGGGGGTCGATGCTGTAGAAGATTGGGGAAAGGGGCTGGGATCTTTGTGTTTGACTCTTGCTCAGATTTATTCCCTTGCAGCAGATAGGGAGTAGGAGCTCGTGGTGTGTGGGGACTGGCAGAGAGGACCTGGGGTACTGGCGTGGAGGATGCAGAAGAAGGCAGAGGAGATGAATGGGAGATTGATACAGTAGCTTTTGGTTTGGAATAGGAGGGGGAAGAAGAAGAAGGGCGCGGCAGAGAGGAGGAGCTGCTGGCAGAGGAAGGGGTCACATGAAAGTGTTTCGAGGTTTTCAGTTTCTCGTGTTTGGCAGACAGGTGTCTCTGGGACTCTCTGTCCTCATGCATTGGGTATTTCATCTCCTCATAAATTGCCTCACTCTGGTCTGAGTCAGAGTCCGGTGTGGTGGCCACAGGGGTTACAGGATGGGGTGTGGCCGTCTGACTGTCTCTAGTAAACACTTGGCCCACCATTTCGATATAGACTGGCTCATCATCCCCATCTCCTGTCTGAATTTGAGAGTCTGATGCCTGGAAGGGCATCGATGTGGCAGAAGGAGGCACACGTGGAGGAAGAGGGTCAAAGGAAAGCTGGGTACTGGGACTTCTCTTGGGCTTTAAAGGAGGCACCTTCTTTGTTCCAATGTCTCCAGAGTCAGACTTCTTCATGGCTACGGGGAACAAAAAAAAGGCATTTTAAAACAACACATTTTCTCTGTAGAATATGCACCTGAAAACACATTTCTCACCATTCTTCTTCTCTGAGTGTTTGGCCTGCGAGTGAGTGGGTGGAGGGGGCGGTGGTGTCTCAGGAGGAGGTCCTCTGCTATCAGCAGATGAGGAGCTGAGACGAGTGCTGGGGTGGCGTTTGGGTTTGGCTGGAGGGCAGCGGCCGCCGTGTTGCGATTGGGTATCGGAGTAATCTCCATTCTCCAGACTAGTATCCCCGGCACCGACAGCGTGGCAGGACTGCGAGCGAGGCGCCATGGCAGAGGCACAGGAGTGAGGAGACAGGTCCTGGGACGCAGGCATGGTCATGAAGCCCATTCGGAAGTGCCGTCGGAAAGAAGCCAGGTCTCTGACTTTGCCAACGGTAGCTGAGGGGTCATTTTGTGTGGAGCTGGAATGAAGGAATGGGGTTGAGAAAGTGTTAATGGAGGAAAAACATCTTTGTGAAGCATAAAACATCCATGTAATACTCCTTATACTGACCTCCCCTTTTCCTCACTCTCTCTTTGGTCTACAGACATCGTCTTTGCAATAAAGAAATGCCCGCAGGCTGTCTGCTGCTGAGAAAAACACCCTGGAGGCTCCTTTACCTTTCTGCATTCACATCTGAATTCCTCAATGTGTGCTTAGCCCTCAGACACATTCAATTAGAAAACCAACTGCCTTGTCAAAAGCAAAGTATGCATGCACACCGTGATACTGGAATTCCCCATTTTTTTTCTTATTTTTTAAAACATGTTTATATAGTCAACCTACATCTGTTTTCTGCTCTCACGATCAACAGAAGCATTTTATCTGTTACCATGGGAACAGTTGTGATTTTCTGGTCTTTGATACTGGGTCTTTGAAATCATCAATGACACAAGCTACAGCAGCAATAAATTAAAGTGACGGAGAAACCGATCTGACAAAATACTGCAGCATCTTTACTGAAGTGGGCAGTTGTTGGAATAGTATTTCTTCCACGGGGTGACTGAGATATATTTGCAGGGCATGTAAAAAAACACAACATGCTGCTTATTCAAGTTGTGCACCTGGGTTCAAATGTTTTTCAGCAGTTTCTCACAGAGTCGTTACCTGTCTTAGTCTTCTTCACGCTAAGAAACACGAGATATGTCTTTGGTGTATAACTCATCTTCAGTCAGTAAATGTACTTCATTTTCTCAACAACAATATTAGCAAAAACTATTTTTGCTCATTTAAGAAAAAACATTCAAACCTATAATGGAAATTCCCACCATTATTTTTTTGTTTCTCATATCCCAGAGGGGGGGGAAAGGAGCCCATCTGGAAGTTCATATTCATATTTTGTCTAAATGTCTGCAATCACAGCATATTGTTTCTGGGTGTGTGTACAGTACTGCGCAAAAAAAGTTTTGAACTATCTATTATTTCTTTATATTTTGCTAGGAAAATACAAATAGTTGCAAGTACACAACTTTCAGATACTGTTCATCAGCCGTAGATAGTTTTTAGGCCTGCCTTCTTTTGTCTTCCATTTGTCCAGTTTTCTCAAAAAAATCTTAAGAACACACTGCACATCATGATCAGATATGCCACGTTTTCAGCTGATGGCTCTTTGGAATCACTTCAAAATTAAAAATACTGTTTTACATCTGTCAAACTGTTGACACCTTTAATAGATTCAGCTGAAGAAATAGAAACATTTTGTTTTGCACCAGGCTGCTCGTTACAAAATGCCCAAAGATACAATATAAAATGAGTTCTTTGCTAAGTTCAGATACAAGAACTGCAATAAAAATAAGCAACAAAGCCGCCAATGTCCAAAGGAAAATTTTTGAAAGGCCTTCAGGAAGCTGGAGAAATATTTCTCAAGACCACAAACTCTAGTTCCTTGGAAGCAAAATATAAAGAACTGAGGGGGGACACAAGACTTTTGCAGAGTACTGTAAATTATTCGCCCTGGTAGTTAATTGTGACATATAACTATGGGCCTTGGAGCGCTTCCTTTTAGATCAGTTGCAATCCCTCTGAAGCACAGGAGGAGACATCTGGAGCCTTGAATTTGCATTCAACATTTCAAGCAGCAGAAAATGCAGCGAGGCTGTTCATAGAGAAAAAAAGAGGGTTGTGTTTTCCTTCTTCATGCGTGAGGCAGTGTGTGTTTATATAAGCGTGTTAGAGGAACAGGATACATTAGCATTGGACATGTCTTTATCCCCTTGAATGCCTGTGAAGACGTATCGAAATAGATACAACGGGGCCAAATTAAGCCCAGAACAGAGGCTGAGGTGTTCTTTTTGATTGAAGTGGTGTATTTATTTTTATTTCATCTGAAGGCAGGACTCCCTGCAGCTTCAAAATTAAACCAGACTCAGCAGTTCACAAAGTATCAGGACTCCCACCTCTATATTTGCTTTACCTCGCTTGCTGCTTCACATTAAGCTCATAATCTGCAGGGGCTAAATGAGATCAATACCACCCTCATATCTGCATGTTAAAAATGAAGCAACAGCCAGCAGCTGGTTAGCTTATCTTCCTATAAAGAGGGGAAACTCTTAGCCGTGCTCTGTCTAAAGGTTACAAAATCTGCCTTTCATCACCTGTACTAGAAAATAAGCTGAATCTTGCCAGTTCGGTGAGCTCTTACTAATTTAGGGCAAAATATGATTGCTGTGCAAATGTCTATATTTTTATTATGAATACAAGATTAAACAAACAGAAATATTATTCAAACCCATTTCCGAAAGCAGTGTTTACACTGTCATAACATTATCTTGTGCTTTTTCTTGATGGCGTGGCTGCCAGTAGATGGCTATGATGTATTGATCACAACAAGCACTAGAAAGAAGAAGAAGAAGGAGCAGCTCGAGGTCATCTGCTTTCCCCTTTTGAACCACACCTTTGGTAGATTAATCTACGCACACACTCTTGAATACCGCCTCCTCCTCCTCCTCCTCCTCCTCCTCGGAGTGTAAGATATTCCCAAAAGCTCTGATAACCGTGGTGATAAAGCTTTTGAGAGCATCCAATCTGGTTCGAGGGCAAATCGGAGCAGTAAAGCCGTGTGTCGTTAAAGTTAGGGGTTAATACTGAACGCTGAGCGTGTAGCCGCCCTCATTCTGTTGGACCTTAGTGACATACTTGACACACTACACGGCATTTTAATTGATTGCCTTAAGTTATGGGTTGTCACTAGCATGGTTTTAAAGTGATCTGATTCTTCCTCAGTTACCGGAAGAAAAATCACATAAAAAGTGAAAGTGCCTGGCACTTTAACCAAAGCAATGAAAGGCAGTCTTTGTCTATTGATTCTCATAATAGTATTATTATGGCACTGTTTACTAGCATGTGAGAGGGTTTCAAATGGCCTTAAAGCAACTAAAGGAAAAAAAAAATCATCCTTTTATGACAATGAATAACCACATAGATAAATGCATCTTGAATTTTCCACAAGAAGACAAGAACTGCCTTTGTCTGCATGTGTCACTTTAGACAACAACGTTATCATTTATGCTTTTTCATTTATGTTAAATTTTTCTACTATCATGGGGCTGGATGACAGTCACAACAAAGTGCATTCATGAGAGAAATGAATGAGTCATCTATTCGGAGCACCACTGAAATATTTAAACCAATAATATGTCCAGGAACTGGGAACCTGTACAATGTGTACCCCACCTCTGGCCCTATGACGTAACAGGCTATACCAGACTAGTAACACTTATAAATCAGAACAAGAATTAATAAAGGCTCTGTTTACAGTGGCCACGTCTGGGAATTTTTCTGCCTGTATTGTGCCATAAGGAACAGTCTCGATTTTTAAAACTCAAATTAAAACTCACCTATTTACCATTTGCATCTCCACAGCCACCTGTACTTCACATGATTTCTCTACTGGGAGCCTGAAGATGTTAAACTGTCTACCAGCAAATAGCTTCCGTTGTCCCTCTTCTCTTTCTGTCTCCTTCACTCTCCAGCCAGGTTTGCAGTTGCCGTCCTCCCTTAAGTCCGTTCGGTTTTCACCCCTTTTGTCCCTGTGCAGTTTTATCCCTGACCCTGTCCTGTTCGTAATTATCACCGGTCATGTCCCGCTTCCCACCTCTGCTCCTCTGGCCCCACTCAGCACTGCTTTCATCACTCATCGTGTCCCGTTGTCCTACTTGCTGCCCTACACCTCCACTGGCTTGATGCTGCCATGGCGTTGATCTCTGCTGCCAACACGAGGGCCTCCAATTACCGCTGTGAGTCATAAAGCATTGGACAGCACATCTAAACAAACTTGAATTGTTGTCTTTGATGCTCTGCTTCTCCTCTAGAGCGCAAATAGCGCATACCCAGTGTGGAATTTGGTGAATTACAGGTGACTCACATTTGAACAGCACATCCCTCCTCTGCCCCCAAACCACATGCTCAGACACACACGATCACTCACTCGCCGTGATGCACAGACTTTTCAAGACAGCACCGTCACGCCCAAACTGTCACGTGAGTGTGATGACGTTAGGTTGCCGACATCTGTTTTGACCCTTTTGCAGAGTGCTTGAATTAATTTGCTTGTTTGGGGGTTTGGTTGTCTTTCAGTCTCCTGTCTTCTTGATGAGCCGCATGTGTATCTAAATATAAGTTTTATTGTAATTCTGTAAATGTTTATACAGTGCAAAATTATTCAATATTATTGATATGGCACTCGTTATTTATCATGATTGCTTTTCACTGTTTCTGGAAGATGTTTTAAAAAAAAGAGGACCGAGCTGATGCATCAGCAGCTAACTGTGTCGGAGTGGTGCAGAAATTATAGCCTTGAACACACACTGTACGGTGTTCAGCAGCAAGTACTCAGTGAAATCAAGCAGCTGCAGATGAAAAATTCAGTAATGTCATAGACTGTAAAAAAAGATGGACATAACATCTTCTGAACCATGAAGCATATGTAAAAGTAACCATTATTTACACACTGTGATTGGGGTGAGGTCTATAGGAAGGCAACACTATTTTGCAACACTTTCAGCATTTTGCTGGTAAATTTATGGTCCAAAGCAGTTGTTTCAAAACCCATTTTATACAGCATGATGTTTATTTTGTATATCTTGGTCACTTTTAGAGTAAAAAAGCAACGGGGTGTGGCTACATTGTGACTGACAAGTCTCGATCTCATGATTGCACAGCTCTTGTTTAATATGCCATCTCTGCGCAGAATTCTGCACCAAAGAAAAAGTAGTAATCTAAAACTACTTGATCGCAATTTAGAGTCAAAGGTAAAAGTCCATTGTGAACATGGAGCAACAGCACCTTGACTTTCTACTGTTTGTAAATATTTAATAAAAACTCTTTTTGGTTTCTGCATTATTTGCGCTCCTGCTGCTGAAAAGTTGTAGGCACACAGCATTTTATGGGTGTGTGCACGTGAAATTTAGTCAACCTATAAGTCCGCACTCTCACTTCTCAAGGAAACAGTGAAAGAGGGAATGACCCAGATCTATATGTTACTGCCAGTGAAACCACTTGCACTTATACCTGTGCACTATAACACTGTAGCGTAGACGAAAATAATTGCATATGCATCCAGAAGTTATGCAACAACTCAATTTTCTCATTCCTATCAGTGTTTTTGCCCTGCTTTTGCCTTGTGAAATTTAGCTCTCCATTATACTAGTTTATCTTATCTAGAGAACATATTAACTTCATCATGAACTGCTGCTATGCAAATTCCTATGAGACTTTCCAGGTGAACCTGACTTCATGAATGGTGCCTGGAATTAAGATTTTGAAAATTAAACTCGTTCACACCAGCTAAGAGGCTTATGTTTCCACTGAACTGAACCCTATTGTAATCCACTCACCTCTTTTTACTTCCCTCTTGGTCTCTCTGCCTCCAGTCCAACCGGCTCTTACGATACAGCAGGTTCATGTCGCTGTGGGGTCTCTCGTCCTCGCAGCCTATCACAGCGCAGTGTAGCCGCTTGCTTCGCCTCTCTATGTCACGCAGGAAATGCTCGACTGCCACATCCTGGGCAGAGCCAGAGCTCATGGTATAGAAGAGGACTCAGGAGACGGTAATGTATGTCACAGGCAGCTCTCCTCTAGACAAGAGGAAACAAGAGCTCATTAATCATTAAGAAAAAACACGTTTAATAACTTCCCAGCCTGCTTGCAGATGACAAGATTGACAGTGACTACTTTTTGTTGATGTGGCAACATAAATAATCAACTTCAAATTACTGGTAAAACTTAAGGGAGTCATTGCTTATCATGCTCACTGTGTCAGAGTGAACAATCCTGCCCATTAGTCTACCTGGCAGCCGTCATAGCAAAGACACAGTGATGCATGATGATGGAGGTTGCAGCTTTTGTTTACCCCAGCCTCTAGTGTATCTCATGAAAACTATTTATACTTTCATTATCCAGTTATGAATATTTGAGTAAGCATGGTAACTCAGCTGCAGAGCATCTTTGGCTGCAGGCCCTGGGATGGCCTATCTAAGCCTGTCTGCTAGCCAGTCAGTAATGCGGTTTGTCATATGTAGTGCATGCACAGCTTCCTACTCACGCTCAACCCATGTGAAGTCAGTCTTGTTGTGCGGCAGATATCTGGGAGTCCAACAGTGTTTTCACGTTGGAGAATGTGAGTGTGCAACGCAATTGGCTAAGAAAAGAGCAGCTGTCAGCTGATGCATGATGCTAGTGTTTTTCCATCATAAATAGAAACAGAATGTGTTTTGATGGTGGACACTCAAGTGGTATCATCGGTGCTTCTGGCATCAGTACGGGTTAAACAGCTTTGCTGGGGAACAAAATTGAATCAGCCACTTTACATGACATGCATTATTAAGCTAAGCTTGTTTGCAGTGTAGCTGGTGAGTAATTTTAATGGTCCACATTATCAGATATTCTCACAAAGCGGAAAACAGAAAAAAACAAACAAAAAAAAGAAAAGAAAAAATGCGTAACCCATGAAAATTCGGTTTAATGAGATCTGAGTTAGAATTAGGCTCCTCTGACTAAAGGCTCGTGCAGCATTAAAATACATAAACATATGTGTGTTTATATTTTCTAGCAGCATTATATATTTCCTAATTCTGTAGATATTTAGGCCACCTAAACAGTTTACCATCATCTGCATTGCATTTTCAGTGTCGGCGCAGTAGCTCAAACATGTCTTACTATAAAGACAAAAAGCACACAGTGAGAACAGCAGGTGCTGTCACCTGGGCCAGGTGGCATGTTGATCTGTGTAGCTGTGTGTGATTCTTTTGTCACAGCCCAGTGTGTCATCCAGTGTGTCAGCGTGGTTACTGCTATTCTTGTATCCCACAGACCTGACCACAACCTCGACCACTGCTGCTGCCATGCTTGCTGACTCAATGTTAATTAGGTTAGGGAGCTGTGACTGTAGGTTGGGCTTTTGTTAAATGGAGCTTTGATTTTGGTTTCTAGGATCTGGCAGCTGAGTAGGAAGGCCCACAATTGTCGCATTACACCCCGTGGGTCGGTGTACAATTAGCCAAGCTGAAAGAACCGGGAGTCCTACATCTTATATCTACGGGCAGATTCGTTTCATCAAACTGGACTACTAATATCATTTTACAAGCCACACAAAACATGCAATACACTCATACAAGGTAGCTGTTATTAATCCCTGGAGTCACTTTCTAACCCAAATAAACTGAGAGCATTTAGCACGTTGTTTCAGGAGCATCTGTAGGGTCAGGAGTCGCTTGAATTCCTCATTAAAACCAGGAGGCAGATGGAGCCATGATTCATGTAACTCAATCTGCATGCAACGCTGCAAACTACTCATTCATGCACATAAGCAAACATCACACACACACACACACACACACACACACACACACACACACACACACACACACACACAAACCCACACACACACACACACACACACACACACACACACACACACACACACAATGCCCCATAACACCCTACACACAAACATACAGGGTGTGAAGCAGTAACTGCAAATGCTCAGCCAATATGACTACTACTGCTGAACAGGAATATATAGAGGCAAATAATCACAATGTAAAACATTTAGAATATGATTTACAAGTGTTTAAAAAGTTATGAGCAACTTTGGTGCACATTTGTGGTATCTCATGTCTAAAATCTTTCTATACCGGTTACTGAATTTAACTGTACTGGGAGGCTTTGTACTGCAGCCCTCTGCCCTCCACTCCTCACCTCAACAAGCAGTTACAGTGTTGTTTTACCTCACTGTGAATGAGGCAGCAGCACTGCAGAGTGGAACCATCATCGCCCTGGTGTGGCCTCTAACAAAAGGGCAACATGTCTACACAACATGTGTCTGAATACGAGAATTTGCACACAGCACACTAGCATTAACATGTTCCTTCAGCACAGTTAATATCTAGATGATCATTTTCCTATATGTAAACATTTGAAGAACGGCTATTTTATATTCCATCATAAAAACAGGAGCAAATTATTGGCAATCAATCTGGAATGTGACGGTAAGTAAGGAAAAAAATCTGGATTTTGTCAAAACATGTTTTTGGCTCACTTTATCAGTAATTTAGGAAACACAGTGTGCTATACATATGCTTCACTTCGACAGACATGGGCCACTCCTGCCCACATCTGTATGGCATTTTGACCTCAGTCTCCACACCTGAGCTGGGCACAGGGCTGCAGCTCAGCCTGAGAAAGAAACAAGGAGAGGAGAAGAAGAGAGAGGCAGGGAGGAAGCAAAGCGTTCAGTAGGAGAATGAGCAGCCTGAAACGCACACAGCTAGAGAGGAGGAGAGACTGAGGCAGCGGGAAAGAGGGAGGAGGCGGCACGGTGAAAAATGGGGGAAGTCAACAAAACAGAGAATCACTGATACAACAACCCGGGAAGAAGACGAATATGATTAGGCTGAAAACGTACTGCAGACAGACTGACGGAGGGGAATATCGAGACAGGGTGCACGAGAGTGGAGGGAATGAGCAAATAGAGGCAAGTGCAAGGGAGAGAGGATAGAGAAAAAAAAAAAACAGTGAAAGGCAGCCAGACTACAAGAATGGGGGAGGGAGGTGAAATCAAGCCTCTCACACTAGTCGCTGTGTGTGGTCTCCTAGCAACACTGTCAGCATCTCTTCCTTAGCTGCTGAATATTCACAAAGCAGGACGTCAGCCTCATCATACAGGATGATCCCTGGGTTAAACTTCACTGCAGCTTCATATGTACCTGTCTCTCTCAAGATCAATAGATCATATGTTTCTTAAATGGCATGTATCTGTACTGAGCTACTCTACACAGGGGTTTCTACTCAAATGACAACACTTATTATTTTAAACATTTTAAAGGTAGATTTGATTTATATGTTTTTGAGATAAATGAGATCAAGCTTATTCGAAAGTATTTGGGGTTGGGGTGGGGTATAAATACCAGCTGATATAATAAATAATATAAAAAATGAAATACTAAAGTAGGAGGGATGTGGAATCCCACCTGCTTCTTCTCAAATAACCATCACAAATGTTTTTTGCAGATAAACGCCAACTTTCATGTTGTCCAGATACAACTAGATAAAAGCACTTATTATTGGGCGAAACAGCTCATTACTTCTTTCATCCCAAACCTTATCAGTAGTCTTTATGAGTTGTTTTCATGTCTTGGATTCACTTTTAGTTAATCCGCTGCAGTCTGAAACAACTCCAGGCACAGAAATCTGTTTTTCATTTATTTATTCTCTTTCAGTTTCTCATCATAAAAGGCTAAGAATAAGAAATTTGAAAGTATTTGATAGAGTCGAAGCTCATTTAATGTCAAATGTAAATGCTGACCTGCGCTGACAGCTGTGGTTCCCACAGAGGATTTCTTTCTTTAACAAGGTTACATCTCATGAAGAACCACTTTTAACAACCAAATGAAATACTCATTTGTAGTAAACATATTGCAGCATGACATTGATAGCTTCAGCATAGCACCTGGGTACTAAATTGCAAAAATGACTACTGCACGATAATTTAAAGGTTATTATTAGGTAATAATGTGTTTATAAACTCTTTTGCAGTGTAGGGGAAATGGGTGGGGGTGTGGGGGGCTAAAACAAATTACATTATCACATCATATCTTTGCCCATATTTTTAGAGAGCTGTAAAATGCTTAGAGAGTCAGATGAGAAGATAAATATCAGTCTAATGTCTGCAAGGGAAAGCCATAAGACAGTTTACTTAGGTTCTCATATCTCAAAAGACGGAAAATGGGGGGAAAAGCAAGCCTGAACTCTGCCCAAAGATAACAAAATTCCCCAGCCAGAAGATCACTAATTAACACACTATATCACATTTATTTATATAGTGAGTTTAGAGGTGCTGGCAGGCATTTTTTTTTAGCATAGTAAGGCTTTCTGTTTTCCCACTTCCAGTCTTCGTGCTAGGCTAATTTAGCAAAGAGGGGGGTTTTGATCTTCTCCTCAAATAATCAGCAAAAAAAAAAAAAGCCAATAAAATGTAAAAAATATTTTTTTAAATTTTATTAATTT
>VOQJ01047157.1:111429-122219 GCA_015052665.1 Apistogramma diplotaenia | reverse complement strand
GGTGTTTGGGTGGGTGGGGGGGGGGGGGGGGGGGGGGTGCATTGCTGACTAGCCTTAATTTTGCCTTTAATTCACAACTTCTCGACGCTTTTGAGTCGTCTTCTAGAAGATCTAAGGAGGGATACTGCGGCAATTGATTGAGTATTAATCACCAGATGGCTTTTCCTTTAGAGCAGAGAAAGAAATCTAATGATGTGGCTCCCTCCATCCAGACGCCTGCTTCTCCCGCACCTCAAAGACGCGCCAACACATCCTCACCTGGCTGCACACACACACACGTCACTCGTATATACACAATCAGAGTAAAACCGCCCATTCACACACGCGCACGCACGCACACACACACACAAGCACACACAGTGAAACAGACAACTATGCTGCATTTACGGACTCTTTTTATCTGTAAACATGCAGATGTTTTCAGTCGCCGCCATCCAGATTAAGACTCCAAATACTGCCGCCCCTGTCACTGCTGTGCTGTAGATACTTGATTAACAGCGCGGTGCATGCTTCAGCATCACTCGTCAGCTGATGCGGGCTTGTTTTTTGGTGAAATATTTATACGGGCATGTCACGACTGAACACGGGCTGTGGGTTATTACGGCGATGTACTGATATCTGTCCAGATCTTTGGCGTTTGGGGCTAAAATACGGGCCTAACGTTGAATGACGCGAGCTGCGAGGCTTCAAGGTTGAACAATTTGGCTGGTGAATGCACAGCGGCTCACTGTCACCAGTGCACTCCGTGAAATTTACGCGTTAAAAAGCCATTAGGCCTGACGTCCCTCCGCAATATAACATGTTTTCCTTTGCTAATTAAGCAGACCATAACCACGACAGCCGGCTACGTAGGCTAAATGATGCTGTGATTTATGGAGCAAAACAAAACACAAATGAAGGTGTGATACCTACCTTGATAGCTGTGTAGTCTATGGCTGGCTGGCGCAGAGGTAGACTGTGCCGATCGCCTAAACCAGTTGCCCAGACTCGTAGAAAATCAGACAACAACAAAACCACGCCGGTTGCTGATGACACAGCTGTCTTGCCAGACAGAAGGGAAGGGAAAATAATCGTTTCCCTGATGTGTCAATTGACGTGGAAATAAAAAATTAGATATTCAGACGCCTATCACCGGACTGACGCCTTCTCCTGACGTGAAAGGTCTTCCATTTTTTTTTGATAAACAGCGCACTGTACTACCGAGGTTCGCTGTAGACTTGCCGGTGCGAGATCTTATTGAAAACCAATATGCAATTCAATGCGACGTTAAAATGCTCCCCAGCCGACACCATCCTTGTGCGCGCGTGTGTGTGCGTGTTTTAAATCATCCGCAAAAGAAACACGCTTTCAAATTCAGGGATGAACAGAAGAAGAAGAAAAAAAAGAAAAACGTCAAAACAAAAATGCGCAGATGTCAGCGCGCTGTGTTGGTTCAAGCGCTGGGCATCCTCACTGAGCATTTGCATCCATATTAATATTCATACAGTACTTCCTGAGAGCAGCCCAGTGGTTGTTTTGGTGGGGGGGGGATAGAAGAAGAAGCATCCGATGTGGCGCTGAGTCCTGTTATCCTGCTGTTATCTCTTAGCTGTTATCAGCAGAGCCAAAGTGAAAGCCACAGACGCTACTCATGTTAACAGAAGATCCAGCGGGACACCCATTAAATGTCCTTAGAAATGAAAAAAGGCAACTTTTACCTCAGATCGCGATGAGAATTTTTTTTTCTCTTTTAATTTTACCAGAGTACTCGGATGTTCAAAAACAAAGTCAAAATGCCATATAAAAATATTACAGGACCATCGCAGTGATGTAATAGGGGATAAAAATAATATTAAGTATAAAATAAGCTCGCCAAAAAGCCAGCGCTGAGTACCACAAAGTAGGCTAAGCCGTCATAGGAATATTAGTATAAAATTTTATACTGCATCTAGAGTAGATGACCACTCATATCACACTATTACATGTGAAAACACCTACTGTCGAGTGCAGAATGTATTTTCCTTCATATATTATTAAACACTAGCTTTTTTATTTTTTAGTTATTTATTTATTGGACAGGGAGACGTCACATGATCAGCTAGCCAACATATGGTCTGTGTGAGGCTGACACGCCCCCTAAAGTCAATGGGAGACTATATAGGTGACTGGGCTGTAGCTACAAGTGAAACTTTGCGATTTGCTTCCTCTTGAGAAACACGTTGCAATCACGTGAATCTTTGGACTGTCCTTGGCACAAGCAGAGCCGTGCAGCAAGCTGAATCCAAAGTCCACATTTATTTTTGATTCCGCCTTTTCCAGATATTGATCAAAGTCACTGAGGGAATGCATATATGATATTAATGTCCAGTGAAGAAATTGCAGTTGGAGCCTAAAGGGAATCTGCTTGGATAAAATCTTGTGTTAGCTCACATAGGATTAATCTGACAAATTTAGCACAGTTATAAATGACTACTAGCCCCACTTTAACAATACTGGTTTTACTTAAAAGCTGAAACACATTCCTTAAAAGATCTGTCCATAACTCACAGCTTACACTCTTATATTTTTTATTGTTCCATAGTGATATTGTATCATTTATGAGATAGCTCCAGAAGTCCAACCAAAGGAAAATCAGAGCCTTAAGTGTGCAGTGAGCAGGGCCTTTAACAACATAATCATAGATTTTTACCTTCGTAAATGGCAACGTGTTGAGACTGGGCTGCCCAGTACAGCAGCAGACGGCAGAAACCTCTCCACTGCATTTCTATTTTGCAGAGAACTTGATGAAAAAAGTCAAATAAAAGAGAAATTACACTTGATGTAGAAAGTCAGTGAAATACAGACAGACCCGGTGGGAATACAGCGCTTGATTAAAGACCAGAGCAACAGAGTGATGGATAGTGTTACAAGAAGCGGTGCAGCAGTATATATACAGTTCTTCAAATGTCCACTTTGTGGTTCGTGTTAGTGCTGATTTGTTCATGGAGAAAGCTGCCACTTGAGAAAGTCAGAGTTGTTAAAGTTGTTCACGTTATTCGTTTTTCAAATTAAGTATAAGATTTTGTTTTAAATCTGATTTGTGGGGCTGTATTGCTGTTTATAACTGTCATTTTCACTGTTAATCAATCTGCTGATCAATCTGAACACAATACGAAGCCTCCCTGTTTCCTTATTTGATCCCATGTGCCATGCTATATCATTGTTGCTGCTATTTCTCAGCACTTTCCCTGTTCATCCTTCTTACTTCTCAAACGAAATCTCCCAGTGCTTCACAGGGAAGAATCCTTTCACCGTCTTGGACCACGAAGGAAGTTATGAGCTTTCAGAACGAAGGCTTAGCACCGGGCAAACATGTAGAATCAATTAATTAATTAATTTACCAGTGAGCAAGAACAGCATTTATGTTAATGCAACTATTTCTATTGGGAGAGAAATGCATACATGACAGCTACTGCAACGGGAAAATGAGTGTCAGTTCATGAGAGGATTGCCAGGTAAGTCTACTTTCTGCCTTTAATAAGAAATCCCCCCGACCACCAGAGTGACCACAGACTAAAAGGACATGTCATAGAGTAAAGTCAAAATCATCATAAAATCACTGTACAAACTTTAAATAACTACAACTATCTTATTAAATCCTATTAACTTTTGTCTTCTTTATCTATGACATGTTTCTTATGTCACAAAGTATCGAGTGAGTGTGGTTGTTATCAGCAACTGTACACGGGCTGGTCAAAGTGCATAGTGCTGAACTAGGGAGAAGCAGCAAATCTGCATCCATTCAAATCAAGTTTGGAATAAACTTAGAGTAAGGTAAAAGTACAACCCTTTATTCTTCTTTGCAGCATGACCATAAAAGTCCTTTTAGGCTTTCTTAGTGATTCCTGTTGTGTGGTGCTATTAGCCTAACTGATACGGGTTTGTGTGCTTACAATCAAGTTTGCCTGTGAGCTTGTTCATAAGTAAGTCATTTGATCCGGCTGCTGCATTCCTTCCAACTTTTCGAGTCTCTTTCTTCCCTAAAGGAAGTTTAAGAGTACAAGATTAGGTGCAGATTATCAATGAAATCTGTTGTGTGTCATAAAGACATCTATTTAAAATTTTACTATCGGATAAAGCAACTTTTGTCAAAGGGCACAAGCTATATTATTAATTATTCCCATGACCTTTACTGAATGAAAGTCTGCATTAAAATGTTATTGATAGCTTAAAAAATGATGATCTGGCCTCCAGGTTACAAGAATGACTCGAGAAAAAACCCAGTTGAAGCAGTTTTTAGAGGCAATAAGTGTTCTGCAATGGGAGCTAAGCTTCCTCTTCTTGGGTAAGATGCTGCCATTCTATCATTTTCTTTAATGATTACCTGACAAACAACAATGTGTTAATTGTTTTATTAATGAATTCATAAAATAAATCTCTTGCTCCTCCCCAACTCTGATACTCTGATATCATGGACAAACATCAATTTCCAGGAGTGGCCTGTATTATCTTGACGGTGTATCTTATGTTTACCTCTCTGTGGCCGGTGGCCGCTCTGTACTTTGTATGGCTGGTGATGGACTGGCAAACCCCCGAAAGAGGTAAAGGAGTTCAAGCATGCATGAAAATAGCAAAATCATATCCAAGTGTGTGCTACATGCAAATTCTAAACAGCTGTGCACACTGATAAAGAGGCAAAATGTCTGTAGCTCAGTTTATACACTAAAATGGTAAATAGACTTTTTATATAGTGCTTTTCTACTCCAGCTGAGCACTCACAGCACTTTATACAACACATTTGCATTTACCCATTCACACCAGTACTGTCTTCTATTTCAAAGCGCTTTCTTTCTAACATTTTCACACACTCATACTCCGATGGTTGCATCGGAGAGCAACTTGGGGTTCAGTATCTTGCCCAAGGACACTTTGGCATGCAGACTGGAGCAGCCAAGAATCGAACCACCAACCTTCCAATTAGCAGATGGCCTGCTCTACCTCCTGAGTCACAACCACACGTCCCCAAGTGTACTGTAGAAGGCTAGTTTCTATCAACAGCATGGTCAAAAATAAAGAATTTATAGTATATGTATACATACTGTATATTAATGCATTTTCCACTTTGAAAACAACTGCTTGAAAATTGTTTTTATAGAATCTCTAATATTGTTTTTAGCACTTTGATGCACACTAATGATAAAATCAGGATAGTGCTCGTCTTTGCTTGTATGCATCATGAAACTGGGAGACACAGTGTTTCTAAGATTTCAAACGTCTCCATCAGGGGGCAGAAGAACGATGTTTGTGAGGAAGTGGAGGGTATGGGCTCACATGAGAGACTTCTTTCCTGTTAAAGTAAGTTTTTGCATGATCCTGATAATGTGTTTACATTTTGCTAATAACAGCTAATGTTATCAAAGTGAATTGTCCATTAATTAAATTCTCTGTTGGGGGGTAAAAAAAGAAAGTGCAGCTGTACTTCTGTGCACTCTTTAGCTATAGCTAATCTCACCTTCAATCAGATAATAAACAGTGAAAATTGTTATTTAACAGCGGCGACTGACCGTTATCCACTACATTTGTCCTCGTGTCAATTTTCTTTCTCAGCTGGTCAAGACGGCCGAGCTGAATCCCAACAAGAACTACATCTTTGGCTCTCACCCACATGGCATCATGTGTACTGGAGCCTTTACCTGCTTCACCACAGAGAGCTGTGGCTTTGCTGAGGCATTTCCTGGGGTACGGGCAAGCCTGGCGATGCTGGCGGGCCTGTTCAAAATACCGTTCTATAGGGAGTACCTCATGAGTGCAGGTATTTATAACAAAAAGTAATTTTACTTACTGGAATGCAAATGAAACGTAAAAAAATACCTACATATCACTGATGGAAACCTTGCTGCAACAGATGACATGAAACACAATCGATTCCCACGTGTGCAGTCTATACAAGTATGACCTGTTAACAGTGTAGACATGTATGTTACAGCTTAATGAAAGCAAGTCGCTCTGTTATGTTCTTGACTTTGAAAGCCCATCTCTATCAGCTGAACTTCAGGTGTTCTTACTCTGTCTAATAAGGCCTTTATCCGGTCAGCAAACCAAGCCTGGCCCATCTACTTTCAAAAAGTGGCAAAGGGAATGCAGTGGTGATTGTGATAGGGGGTGCTGCTGAGTCTCTGGCATCCTCTCCAGGAGTCAACACGGTGGTCATGAAGCAGAGAAAGGGATTTGTCAGGCTGGCTCTTGAGTTTGGGTAAGAGCAACACGCTAAGAAGGCCAGTATGAAGTAAGACTCACTGATGTGTGAATGTGCAAAACACTACTAGAGCCACTTACATTAAACTGACTATCCACAGTGCTGATCTGGTGCCTGTGTACTCGTTTGGGGAGAACGAGCTCTTCCGGCAGGTAATTTTCGCGGAGGGCAGTCTTGGGCGCAGGTTACAGGACTTGTTTAAAAAAATCATGGGCTTTGCACCATGTCTGTTTATTGGGGAGCACTTTGTTCTCCTGCCCTACAGGACTCCAATCACGACTGTTGGTGGGTATTTCATTATTGTTGAAATAATCAAAGCTAATTTGATGTACTGAGCCCATTTTATTCTCATACTGTACTCCTTTCAGTGGGAGGTCCAATCTCGGTGCCAAAACGAGTCACGCCCACTGATGAGGAGGTTGATCGCTATCACAGACTTTACATGGAGGCCCTTTCCAAATTATTCCACGAACACAAGGTCAGCTGCGGACTTTCAGAAAGTCACGAGCTTCGGATAATTTAGATATTTTGACATAAACTCCAAGTAGGACTGTGGATGTGATGTGAAGGAAATGATCTGCAACAATATATTAATGTATGTTTCTGTGATCACTTTATAAAATCTGTCTGTATTTAAAATTATTTAACATATGCTTTAAATAATTGATGTGAAGTGTTTATGTGGGAGTAATGTAAAGCAGTGAAAATACTGATGGATTATTGGTTTATTATATATGAAAACATTTTCACAAGATATTAAAAATATATTTTTCATGGTTCTGAAAGCTCTACATGTCTGGAATGATTCACTTATTATTTCCCAAAGTAACATGTGTTATTTTTTCTCTTGTTGGCATTATTAAAGCAATCCCAGTACACCATTTTTCATGAACAAAAAGAAATCTTAACTGCAATGAAGACTTTATGCATTAGAGGTTTTTGCTATCAGTAAAAAAAATGCAACTGTCCAAAAAACTTTAGCCCCTCTAAACATTTTATGTATCATGCTCACTGATCCTAAGATTTTAAATAATCTTTACCACTGAGGGTTATAATGCATCCATCCATCCATCCCCTCTTCCGCTTATCCCATTAGGGGTTGTGGGTGGGGTGGGGGGGCTGGAGCGTATCCCAGCTGACGTGGGGCAAGAGGCAGGGTACACCCTATACAGGTCACTAGCCTGTTGCAGGGCCAACACAGACAACCATTCACACTCACACCAATGTGACCAATCAACCTAACCCCAGTAAGTACATGACTTTGGACTGTGGGAAACTGGAGCACCTGGAGGAAACCCACGCAGACACGGGGAGAACATGCAAACTCCACACAGAGGGACGCTTGGGCCAAGTGAGGCAGCAGTGCTGACCATCACGCCAGCCGCCTGGGTTATGATGCATCTAGGATCATTTCCTGACTGGTTTTCCTTTCCTCTGAAACCTAAAGACACAGTTGGGCTTGCTTCATAATTAATTTAATACACATTACTGTAATTTCCTCACAACTTTATTAATGAATCTGTTTCAGTTCTGGCAGTTCTGGTTGCACAATAATTACAAAAAACAAAAGCCTTAAGGGAAAAAAAAAATCTAATTACTACAAGAAGCAGGCAGGGCACAACACCAGTAAAGAGCAAACACTGAAATTAGACGTGGACCTTCTAAAAGAAGTCCATATCATCCGGTGCATCCAGGTCACGATACTCGATGATGTTGCGTGGATCGCCTCGTGACATCCTGAAACGGATGGCAAAGCAAAGAGAAGAACAGTAGAGAGGATTGTTTATCAAGAGTTTTGAACTTCCACAATAGCAGAAAAAGGAAAATGTTTGTAGCAAAATAAAGACACGTACAGTGGTCTCACCTGATGTTGCGCGGCTTACCCAGGTAGTCACCTTGTCCGCGGAAGTTGTCATAGTTGCCTCTGCCTCCTCCGTATTGGTTGGGTGGATAAGGAGGTCCACCGGCTTCAGCAAAAAATAAATGAATAAGTTGCAGCTTGACTGAAAAGCACACTCGCATTTTTAGTATATAAAAGTCAAGTCAGAACATACCACCATAGCCCATGAGGGGGGGGCGAGGCTGTACAAAGCCCATTGGACCCTGAGGACCTTGAGGAGGAAAAGGCAAACTGGGACTGAGCAAACCTGTGGGACCAAACAAAATAAGCTCATTTAAGGCTCTGTTTGTTTTTTTAATTCTTCCTGTCTGTGTTATGAGTTTCTGGGGTGAGTAGACAGAAGTCTTGTACTGACCTTGGCTTGGGCCCGGAAGAGGAGGAAGTTTCATCTCTGGCAGTGATGGCCTCTTGGCATCCATCAGAAAATTGTTGAAGAACGAAACTTCCTTTTTCACTTCTTCAATTTTATCACCGTGTTTGTTCAGGATGTGCTTCCGCACAAACTCTGGACCCTTCAATTTGGTTTGAAACAAACAAATACAAAAATCTGTTTTTAATGAATCTACCAAAAAGGTACTGAAATGTTTTCTATATGGTTATTTAACCTTACTGACTGTGGTCATGCCGTACAGTCCCGAATACTTTTCTTTACAAGTGCTAACCTTAAATTTCTTGCCACTCAGAGGGCAGAGCCATTTGTCCTTCCCCAGCTCTTGTGTGTTGGCAGACACAAACTTCTCCACTTCTTCTTCGGGGTCTTTGCGGCCCATCTTCACAGCCTCTTCTTCAGACAGAATTTCTTTTAAACTAAACAAGGGAGCCAACTTCTCCTCCACTGTCTTCTGCCACTGTTGCACTGTTGAGTGAGAGGTCCCAAAGGATACAAAAATTTAATTTTTAAGCAGTCATTGGTGTTATCTAAAAAAAAATCAGAATCAATGTTTTCATTTCCAGCACCCCAAGCATAGACCATCTCAGGGAGGCTGAGGATTGTGATCCCCCCTGTAGTTGAAGTACAGACGCTGGTCCCATTTCTTGAAGATGGGAACCACCAATCCAGTGGCACCTCCCCGAGATCTCCATGCGACATTGCGGCGGCATGTCAACCAAGGCACCCCTATAAGGCGTCTGATTGGTCTGTGACTTTATTCTTAGTGAGAGCCAGTAGTGCCCCACCTGCACTATAAACCATGTGAGTAGAGCACTGCTTTCCCTCCTGAGTCACCTGACAGTTTCCCACAATGCATAGAGGGAGTCCAAAAGTCTTTCACACCTGTGCTAATCTCTGATATGTGCTAAATTAGGCTGAGCACAGCTAATATTTAGATAGCAAAGACAGTAGCTCAACTTCAGGGTGAAATGCTTTGTTGGAAGATTAATTTGGCATCTATTTTCTCTCAACTGGAGTCAACAACTCCTTGGTGTCATATAACACAACAAGGGAAACACACTGACCTTCTCCATGGGTGATGCGGTTGGGAGGAATGGGTCCACGTACATGAATCATGCCGCATCGATTGGGCATTTCATCCTCACTGGGATATTCACAGGTGTTGTAGTAGTCGACTGAATGCACAATACGGAGATACAAGATCAAACGGTCCAGCACCTGAAACAAAATACACCACAAAACTGATGGGCTCGGCACACTCAATATTCAAGAGAAGGTAGAGCTAGACATTAATTTTTGTATTCATTTATGTGTGTATATTTTTTTTAAACTGGAAAATGTTCTACTTGTAGATTCATAACACTAAAGTAATGACCTTAGCGAGCTTGTCATCCCTCTCAACAGTCATCTCTGCAGGGTTTCCTTCCTTGGTGCCCTCCTCAGAATCAATTCCACTCCCTGAGCCCAGAAGCTCCTCCTCCTCAGCGCTCACCTCCTCTATCAGGTAATCAGTAATATTCTTCAGGATGGGGTTCTGAGCTGGCAACTTTGGAAAGAATAAAACCACACAAATGATTAATGGCCAAATGACAAGATCATTTCAGAGAAATCTCTTAAATTCCACGAGTACAGGTACAAAACCTCAGTGCTCTGCCCTTCTTCACGAGACTTGCTGCTCCAAAGTTCCCCTTTTTCATCCAAAGCATGAATGAGCTTGGCAGCCAGCTTGATGTCGTTGCGGAGAATCTGCTTGTGCTGAGTAATGCCATTAACATTACGCACCCTCCGAGCCAGGTCCCTGTTCACCCCCGGTGCCAGTTCACAGTCTCGCAGCTGTCAAGGGTAAAACAGACTGATGAAGGCTTCATCTGCTATTTGGAAGACTATGCAAGTAATAACAATCAAAGTGCATCTCTAGAAACTCCTGTAACACACATGATGCTTCAGTTATAGCGGTGTCAATAGTTATGAGATGTACACTGACCCGAATGTTCTGGAGGTTCCAGCAGACTTCTTTGATGTTGACGCTGCGGTCGAAAGTCACCCAGCAACGTCTGAAAAACCTGAAACAGCACAAATTTCATGTCTAAATATCGAGTGACTACTTCAGTGTACCTAATGAAGTCAAATGTTTTGTTTGTACTTTGACAAACCTGCGTTCTGGATGGGGGTCAGACAAGCAAACGCGCAGAAAACCAGGGTAACGCCGACAGAGCTGGGGGGGGGGGGGGGGCCAGGGACACAATTCCTTCTTAATATTAATGGACCCCTTATTTTGGGCCCAT
>VOQJ01047157.1:87671-101317 GCA_015052665.1 Apistogramma diplotaenia | reverse complement strand
TATAATATACCACCCAAGCAGAAAGCTGAGGGTGCCTCATCAACACTGAATATCAGATATTTACCATGTGAACAAGGCAAAACGCGCAACTTGTCGCCTTCTTCGTACTCATCAAGACATATTGCGCACACGTCATAGTCATCGCCTGAAATAGAGACTGATTGTTACCAACTCACGTCACTTGTGTAAATTTTAAGCCCCCTCTTAGATAAAAATCTTCACATACAAACAACTTTACATGCACAGAAAATTCAGTCAGTTCTTAATATTTAAAAAAAATATACTTTCAGGTTATAGAAAAATGATTACCTTTGCTGAACTTGTGTATCGGAATGCGCTTCAGCTGTTCCTTGGATAAACGATTTTTCCTCAGCCTCTTTCTGTGCTGTACGCATCGTATAGTCTGAAAAATCCAAAAACTCTGTGTTATCCATGGCAACAGACTTACTGTGACGTCCCAGCACTTCCCTGACCATCGTGGACTGCCCCTCCCCCACCCAAAAAAAAGAGCCTCTATTACCACAGGCACAGACACAACATGAAAGCAGAAATGCTTTACTTTCATTTCAGGCACATGAGACCACATGCTAAACCATCAAATCATGTGTTTCGTTATCGAGAACCCACAAGGCGTGAAGTCATGCACACTTACCAAAATGACAGCCATCACAAGGATAATCATGCACACCACTCCAGTGAAGGGAATAAGGTAGTACGACAGTGGAAAAGGAAACTCTGGCTTGAGGATCACATAAGCCCTGGAAGCCAAGTGGAGGGGGAAAAAAATCACTATGTGTTGGTTTCTGCAAATCTACCCTATATAAAACAGATATTACAGGTTACCTACAAGTTATGAATTTCCATATGCAAAGTCTGTAGGCTAGAGCCAAAATTTTCAGGACTGGAAATTTTTTTTGCCTTGCAAAAATGCAAACCCAAAACCACTTTGTTATGTATCTGCATCAGTAACATAAAATATAAATGACAATATAAGCTGGCTACACTGGAGGAACTGAAAAAAAGTGTCCTCTGCCGCAGAGGCCGGGTCAGCAGCCAAATCAAATTGCAACCAGATTTGTATAAAACTAATGCTGACAGATAAATATAATTTCTCCTTACCCTTGTTCTGGAATTATGCGCTTTCTGAGTATTTCGGAGGCATAGTAGCTGGTGAATACCGAGGGAATCTCAATCATCTCTGCAATAGTTTCTGTAAAAGAAGAAAAAAAAAAGCCAAACAGCAAGATTCAGACAAACACAGCAGGGCAGCGTCAAAGCGTTAAGTTTGAAACTACATACTCTACAAATAATTACCATTGCTGTAGTCCATATTGAGCAGAGCTTCTGAATACATGTTGTGAATGATCGCAGCATTGTATCCAGCCTCCTGCGCATTTAAAACCTGAAACGAGTTTCTCACATTAAACCAGTCTGATTCTCAGGGAACAGGGATCATTCAATGTTGAACACCACTTACTTTTATATCAAAGTTGCAGTCGTAACGTTTGATGAGCACAACAAGTTTGGTTTTGTTGGCATCAAAGGACGGTGGCAGCAGAGGAGGAGGGTCTATTGCTGTGCAACCATTAGCTGGATGGGAAGCAACCAAAACTCCCTAACACACAACGAAAACAAAAGACATCATTATAGAAAGATTATGACCTATATTTTTTCCGTCTACACTCTTTCCAACACTCACCATTAATCCATCCTTTGGAAGTGGAGACCCAAACATTGCAGGGAGGTCCTCAAATATATTAGTCATGTTGCTATAATGCTGAAAAATATATATACACAATTATGAGGCTCATATTTACAACCAAAGCTTACTAAATTCTGTGATTTAAAGCTGCAGTTCTACTTACAGCATATATATAGGCATCTGCGGGCAAAGGGGCCAGTATGCTGCAGAAAACCAGTGACAGTACACTGAGTCGAGTTCCCATGCACCAAATGCCAAGGTCCACCATCCTTGGTTACTTACAGTTAAAATAACCTGTGGAAAAAAAAACAACACCTCGTGTTAGTGTGAGAACCAGAAGGAAAATCCTTGACATTTCAGGATGTGATGTGTTGTTATGCAAATGAATGATGCAGTGATTCAATCTATGTAAAAGTGAAACCTGATTCACAAACAAATAGTGAAGTGGCCCATCAGCATGCATTTGCACACACTACATTGTCACAGAGCAGCAAGCTATTGCAATGTTCTCACAATGTATTCACACTGTACAACACGGACGTCTTTTGCTGAGAACCTAAACGACTTATTGTTTTCACAAACAAATGGGCATGTTTACATAAAACACTAAGTTCACTGTCCCCGACTGTATGCAGTTTCCAAAGGTTTGCTTTATTGACGCAACACTTTATATCACTTTAACTCGGACACGTACTCTAACCAGTTATTTGCAAGCTTTACTACAAGACCTGACAACGGTGCTTCTGATTAAAATAATAATTTCGCAGTTATAAATCATTTCTCCCATGTGGACACAGGAGAAGCGGGGTGTTTGAGGTGGACTGCATCTACAGATTACCTACAAAGGTGAATACACGAAAATTAAATCGGCCTAAATCCACAAAGCACGAACAACGCACAACTTATACAGTCAACACGCTAGGTGACTCAGTGTGTGTTTAACAAAGCTGAACCTGGACGCATATACAGGCACCTAGCTGACCTTAGCAGAGTTAAAAGACAACAGGTTCTCTATCATGAAGCGAGATTCTCTCGTTTTAACATTCCCCAAAGGCCATTTATGGTCCGGTTTGTCTCACTAATTAGCCATTTAACTCAAATGCCGTGTGTTGTCTGACGAACACAAAAGGAATGTAACCGCTCTGTGCTGTTGCAGCTCCTCTCAGGAAGTTAACCTGCCATCGCTGCATAGTCTCTGAAATAAACCTGTTAATTATGTAACTAGGTCAAAGTAGACTGACGAGCTGGAACTCGATTAGGACCCATTTCAGTTTCTGCTAAACTATGACAAAAAGTACAGATAACGTCAGATAAATATCAACCACATAGCACGAAGCAGCATACCTCGTTTCCCCGCTAACGTCTGCACCGAGAGGCTCGTCCTCTCACCTGGGATTCTCGCATGCAATCGTGTAAAAACGAAAGGTGCTATTTTTTAATTTTACACTTTCCAACTGGTCCCCTAGAGAGTTAATATCTCCACGATAAAACGACAAAGAAAGACGGGAAGGATTAGCTAAACGTTAGCTGTCGCCTGGCTGGTATTATCTTAGTTAGATAACAGTTACGTTGCCTCCGTGACGGATAATCATGCATGTCTTGCGCAGCCCACGTACATCGTATTATACACATTTAACAAAGTAAAAACCGAGCCTACGCCCGACGTGAAGGAAAGAAAACAAGCGTACAAACTCATCCAAGTTGTGTTACCTCGCGGCCGCTAGGTTTGTTTGTTATTGCTTCTTCTTCGGTGTCCTCCTCTTTCTTCCTCTTTAGGTTTGGTTGGTGTTTGGAAAAAGAGCTTGCAGTTGCAACACTGTCACCTACCTCCAGGGGTGTGATACAGCAGCTTGGAGAAGTTTTGGTAATGCTAAAATTGAAAAAGAATTCATTTAAATACAAATAGAAGGTGTCAACATCAAAAGAATGCATGGCATTAAATTCCTGGATGTGACACTAAATTTCAAAACTTGCTGGAAATCTCACATTAATCATATTCAAAACAAACTGGCTAAAAGCATTGCAATTGTGTCCAGACCAAACCATGTGATAAATCCAAAAATCACTAATGTATAATGTGAGGAACAAACTGTTACCAGAATCCATTCTTAGATTTTTACCTCCAATAAGGAGGTTATGTTTCTGGTAGCTTTTGTGTGTGTCTCAGTCCGTCTGTAAACACAATAGCTTGAAAAGTGTTGACTGAATTCTGATAAATCTTTGTAGAGGTGCAGAGTGGGGTCATTTCAACAATTCATTAAAATCTGGCTCACATCCACCAAGGTCTTCAAGGTCACCTTAATGAATTATTGGTTGAATATTAATAAAAAAGCCTTATGACCTAAAAAGCTATGATTCTTACAAGTCTGGTGTGTTTGGTCAACATGTACAGTGTTTGGACAAGCAGAAGAGGTTTTTCTAAATCCATGTGTGGTGTAAAATTGTGGAAAAGCTTAAGTATGGAATTAAAAACAATGCCCAAACATAACTCCGTTTAAAAACAATGATAAGGCGACAGTTTTCACAGGGCACAGGGATTTCGAGGGGTGTAGTTTGGTGTCTTGATTGGCGAAACATAAGTTGTTTGATGTGTGTGATGTGTGTGTAGAACTTTTTATAGTTATACATGTATATTGTCTGATTATATGGTATATAGAGATATTAACTTAATTTTTTTGCTACTTTGTTTTCTGTACGAGAAAATAAGATTTTAATTGAAACTGCTTCCGGAAGACAGCGGAGGAGCACCGGAGGACATACTTCAGTACTGCCCTCATGTGGTAGGATCGCTGTAGCTGCAGTGTTCTTGCTTTAGTCAGTCTGACGCCAGGACTTTGACTTCCTGAGATAATTCAGCCGGTGTGTGTGTGCGTGTGTGTGCGTGTGTGTGTGTCCTACCTCTCCAGGCTATCAGGAAGCAGCCGCAATTGGATTAGCTTTTAAAATCTGTGGTATTTAATGTTTCCGTTTTTTTCTTATTTTCACCATGTTGCTTTCTAAGATGATGAAGCTGACTGATGTTACGGGAAAATAAATAATTCGAAACCGAGCATACTGGCATCTTGCTTTTTCTTGTTGTTCTGCCACACCGCGGTGCCTCTTGTAATTGCAGTCAAGGTAGTCTGCGCAGTGAAGCCCTCTTATTACTGCCATGGTCCTCGAGTCCTCCTGGCTGGGTTACTCTTTTCCCTCCTTTCTCCCTCTCTGCCTTCTCGCTCTCGCTTCCCCTCACCTGTATTGTATCTGTTTTTCGTTTACCCGTGTTCAAAGGTGGTCTCTCCCTGGTGGCTCCGCCCGCCTCTAAAATACGCACCTGCAGCGGGTCACATGTGAACTAGCTGATCCTCAAATGCTGAGCAAGACGGACAATTTAAGACTGAAGCAAAGTCACAGTCGTCGCCAAATTGTTGCATCAGAGTGAGGTAGGAAAGGCTGCCAGGGTCAAACCTCTGACCTCGTCCGCCCTGGATCTTCCTGCAACTGGTGACCGTGTGTGAGAGCCCTGTAAATGCAGCATTCCTTGTCTCTCTCAGTACAGGTCATCCAATTATGGAAGCTTGTTTCCATATCCAATGGATCTGACAACTTTGGAGTCATGGATATCTACATCAAATTATTCCACCCCTTGTGAAGTGCACAATTATGCAGATTTAGGTTTTTGGCCCACAGAATTTGAACTCATGTCAGTTTGGATACTAGTTTTTGGACCAAAGCATTCAACCAAGTAGGTGAACAACTTCAAGAATGACTGAGGCAAGAAGGCAGCAGCTGTTGTAACAGCTGAATATATGCGGACACACGTGAGCTGGTCCTCGTTTCAACCAAGTGAACACGTTATCCAGATCATACAGCAAAACCGGTTCAATCTGATGTCAGGCAGCCCCTGCATTTAGTAAACAGCAGCCTATGTGTCTTTAAAATTCATGTAGAATAGCACAAAGCTGCAGCACACAGTCCCAACAGCAGCAGCTCACTGCCCAGCAGCTGAGAGGTGATCATCCAAAAGCACCAGCTGTACCACTCATTTATGCCACATCTCCAGGAGCGATCTCCAGTGTGCGCTCTTTGGAGCCATGCACCATAGGCACTGCACTGGGGTGGACCAAAAGGTGCCCTGCCACAAATTAAATTACATACAAAAATGTGCAATCTAAGCATTCTCTGCGGAAATTTTATCCATATAGCAAAACAAATTAGATTTCACTCTTTATATATATCCTATTGAAATAACATATTTTTGTGTAGTAGACCCATCTGAAAGAATCTGAGAATATGGGGATTAGTTCTGTGAAAGCTGGAATGAAAATGTGCATACAGTGTAGGAAACATGATTATGAAAAAGATATGAATGATGTGCATGCTGGAAAACCTTCAACACAGGATGATAATATGCCACATGTGTATGATCGGCAGTGGTGGAAACACTGGAGATGTTTCTGAAGCAGAACAAGAAGCTTTAATTCAGTTTATGTGCCCTCACATCCCAGCATTAAGGATTTTTTTGTTCCTGAGCATCATTGATGAGGTGATTGCTGATTAAAAATTATATCTTGGAAACACTTTAATAAAAATGCTAAAATGCATTTTTGGAGCCTGTCTGTAACTAATCATGTGATTAAGGCGATCTCTCAAGTTTTAGCTCGTGTAATAAATGAAAGAAGAAATGCGAGGGATAGGGTGCGAAAGAAGAAGAAGGCACTGAGTAAAATATAGGACTTTTATCTGAAAACCTGTGAATTTATTACATTTATTAAAATCTGGCTGCTGTCAATACATTTCAGTGTTTTCAGTATTTCAAAACTTCATCTTGGGGAAAATGAGAGGGTACATTCCACATTTTGGAATACACATATTGCATTGAAGTTGGATAAAAAGTTTTATTTCCCCACATTCAGGCTTTAATATCTGTGAAAACCTAAACCTTATTGTACAGAGTATTATGTGCCTTGTGCATGAGAAACTGTAAACAAAATATCAGTGTCCTACTTGTAAAACTGTAGTTTTGATCATTGATCACGTACTGTAGTATCAGTAAACCTGTGATGGTCAGACAGGAGGGATTTATTTATTTATCTATCTATGTGATGAATTGGGATGTGTCCAAACAAGCTTTGCAGCCTTTAAGAAACCATCAGAGAGCCTGTTTTATGAATGCATTATGTCTTTGGAACAGCAAACTGTCTGTGCAGCTTTGTCCATGATAAGGAAAACCACATCTTTCCTCGACTCCTGAACATCTCTGCAGTAAGCTACTTACCTTTATAAACCCACCACCTGAGTTTCAGTCCACTGCAACAACGCCAGTGGCTCCTAAAGCTCAGTTATGTGCACAGACCCTGACTCAAAGGGAGTCAGAGAGTGATTGTAACCAACGAGTGCAAGTGTCGCATCAAATGTTGCCATATTGCTTATGTGTTGCTGCAAGAAGACACTGCTCATATATTACGAGTTGGTGGCTTTTGTATTATAAAAGAATCTTTCAGACTGCCCAGGAAATCAAATAAAAAATCCAATTTATCACTTGAAGTTCCTCACAGCGTTGTCATATATTACAGAGCAGTGTTGTGTGTATTATGACTTGCACTTGTGTTAATAAATTGTCTGCTTTGAGATACAGCTCTGGCTATCAATGGCCTTGTGTTCCTGTTCCACTGAAAGCATGCAGCTTATTGAATTAGAGCAACCACACAAGCACTATTAAATAAGATCATGGTTGGAAGGGATGTCTGTGGAGGTGTTCTGAAATATCAAATGTGATGTTTATGGGAAAGTAGTCTATATTTTTAGCCTGCACAGTTTTTCATCTTTCATCCCCTTCTGTGTTGTTAATGGGTCCCCCCTTTTTGTGGTTGGATTTTATGGATAACAAGCTCATATGAGTGAAAATGAAAACATAAACCTGAATGTGAATCAGACAGAAGATCACTAGTGTTGGACAAAATTCAAATCACATAATAATCCAAACTTGTAATAATTCACTCCAAAGCGGTGACTTGAGCCACATTAAAATAAAAATAAAATCACCAAAAAACAAAAAAGCAAACACAAGCAGTTATTTAATATTACAACGTCCAGCATGTTACACGGAGTTAAAAAGCTAAATGCAACCCTCCACAGCAGTGCGTTCTGTTTGCGTCGTCTTCTGTTAGGCTTGGCAAAACCTCTGGCACATATGACTTCAGATGCAGTTCAGACATGCTTTCCTCATAGAAAATGAGACACACAACACCTAAGAATAATAACAGAAAACAAAGCGTATTAGCAACTGCACATATACATTAATATATTCTCTGCCGCATCTGAGCATTAACACTTACAAGAAGCCTTTCCCACAGCCCAGAGGTCCAAAGAACAGCTCTGTCGGGAGGCAAACTTTTCTACATACTCCGCTTAGACTGGGACAAGACCACGGAAAGGATGCAGCTTCATTTTCAGCAACTGTAATTTTTTTTAAAAAATAAAGAAATTTACCTTGGTTTTATGTACGATCTGGATCTAACTCTGGAGGTATTCGATTGAGCAGAAAAAAAATCATACCAAGACTCACCATTAAGCAGCAAGACAACCAAGAGTGCCAAAGTAACCACACGATAACAGGGCATTCTCGCGTCTGTCAGTCCAGAAATGAGGTTGAGGTCTGGATCTGTTTGTTTCTGTCTGTTTTTAGTCAGAAGGGAGCAGAGGATGAAGCAGCAGACTGGTCACTGGGTTTTATATTATGGAAATACAAGCACTGACAAGAGTACGTGCTTTCCTCAATCACATTTAAGAAAATTACATTACCGCGCACAGCTCGTGACCAAGTGTCATGAGTCAAGAGGTGAACTTACCCAATAATCTGATTTATAAATACAATTGAAAGCACATGCACATTCTCAGCCTTTGCTGCTTTCAGTAATGGAGGGAGTTAGCACACAGGCCACTCCCGTCTATGTTAAATGACTGAGAAAGCATTTTCCCATAATCTATTTCTGTATCTCTGTACATTTGCCAAAGAGAACAACTTGTAAACAGCATTAGCTTTTATGCTGTGTGGTCGTCAGTAGATTAGTGCTATGCAGTGATTTGAAAATACAATATTGAACACGTGCTTCGGGAATCACAGCCCGTTTTTGTGGTAGAGGTGCTGTGATGTTGTTTTTTGAAAAAGGCTCCTTGTAGCCTGGATTGCCAACACCCTCAATGTGCAGCCTCAAAAGAGCTGTAATGACCCAAAACCAACATCTCTGTGATCAGTGCTGCTACAGCATTAACATCACTTCAGTGATGGGCCTTGAGTCTGGCAACTCGAAGACTGTGTGCTTTAGCCAGCAGGTAAAGAGAAAACAACATTTTTTTTTCTTCTTTCTCTTTCTCACTCTGTCTTCTTCTTGCCCCTTCCATCCTGCCGGTCAGGCCTGGAATGAATAAAATAAAAATACAAACATTAATAAGGTTAGCCTATAGAAAACCTATAGAGGTGTTCTTGTAAAAGCAACTATGTTTGTACACCAGTGCATCCGGATCATCATCCTGATTGTGAGAACTGTCAGACATGACAGGCTAAAAAAAAAAATAATAATCATCACGCCCCAAAACAGACAACAGTCTTACGTCAGGACACGTGTCTTATGAGAAAATCAAAGCTCAAAGATACAGAGTGGTTAACTGCTATTTAATCCATTTTTATTTTTAAGTTGAAGGGGCAAACAGTTTAATTAAAGTGAATCTTTTTACCCTGTCACGCCTTCCCAGCATGCACAGAATGGAATTCTTTTTTTTTTTTATATCCAATGAAAAAAAAAAGAAAAAGTAAAAATGTTCAAGTTCTGCTGTAAAGAGGTTATTTGGTTTTAATTATTTTGATATACACAAGCCATAAGTAATGAATGCCTTAACAGTTATTGTTGTATTGCATCATCCCAAAAGTTATGACCCTTTTGGACACAGTTTCATCAATATTGCATCACTTTTTTTTCCCCAGAGGGAGGTCGTTACTGTTTTCCTCTCAGACCTCGTCTCTACCCTCGGGGTGCTGTCCAAAGAGGTCTCACCTGTGGCAAAACAGGGGGGATCTAATTGCTTTCCAGAAGAATAGAAATACAAAGTGGACAAAGTGACCCTCACAGGTATGACTCTTCAGATTTAACAATTTATAGTGTGAACAGTAGTGGTTCTGATAACCCTCATGCACTGACACACACACACACACACACACACACACACACACACACACACACACACACACCTGTAAAAATATTAAAATGTAACTAATTTAAATACATATATATTTGTATCGGTGTTAAAGAATTGCTTGTGGAGCCCAACACAAGCTGCTGCTATTTAAAATTCTAAAGCAGTATAATATTAAACAACTATATTCCATATCTCAACTCTAATATGAAGGTCAGTTGCCTGATCAGGCCTGTATTTTTTTTTACAGAGGCCGTGCCTAACAGGTCAGTGGGAAGGTGGAGTCAACATGAGTCCTGCATTAGCTTCTACAGATCTGATTTCTGAAGGCGATCAGTGAGTGATTTCAGATTGAACAGCATCTGTGGTCCATCCCTCTTGCACATGTTACTTTTAGTTTTTGTCTGATTTTGGGGCACTGGGGTCCTTCAGTAAAGTGCTGAATACTGGGATTAAAGGCAGGAGTGGCACCTACTGCTGTAGTCCATCTGCTTCAAGGTTTGACTTGCTGTGCTGTTCAGAGATGCACTTCTGCATACCTCAGTTGTACCGAGTGATTATTTGAGTTGCTGTTGCTTTCCTATCAGCTCCAAGCAGTCTGGCCATTCTCCTCTGACCTGACATCAACAAGGCATTTTTACCCAAAGAGCTGCCTTACACTGGATGTTTCCTTTTTCTTTTGGGTCATTCTCTGTAAACCCTGGAGGTTGTTGTTCAGGAAAAGTAGATCAGCAGTTTCTGAAATACTCGGAACAACTTGTCTACCAGCAAGCAGGCCATGCTCAAAGTTTCATAAAGTGCATTTCTTCTCCTTTCTGATGCTTGGTTTGAACCTCTGCAGTCTTGACCATGCATGAGTATAAATGAGTGTATAAATATAATGTCAGGCTTTTCACACACACACACACGGTAGGTTGACTGTTGCATAAAGGTGAAGCTAAGAGTACCTTTAACTGTCAGACTGCTTCATTTGATTTACAGGTACAAATTATTTTCCAGTGAATGATCAAGAAAAGTAAGAATTCAGACTTCCAGGAAGTTACATTCATTTGTTTTCAAGAAAATGAGACATAACGTTAAATTACAGCATGAAGGAAATGCATTTCAAGCATTAGTCATTTAAAATCTATGTCTATATGTAAGAGCTTTCTAAATCATTATGTGCATGGAAAGAAAGGACAATTGAAGTGAAGAAGAGGTTTTTTTCACCATGGTAACAGGAGAGATCAGCACACTACTAACCCACCCTGAGCAGTGATAAAAGGCTGCCCACTTAAGGAGCACACGCTGCAGTAAGGAGAGGAGGCGAAGCAGGTACAGTAGCCTCAAAATAGCTTCTAAATGCACTGTATGTTCCTGTTCACTGAACCTGTGACTGCACACATATTGCCTGCTACTCAAATGCTCTATAGAACAGCTGAATTCACCACCATAAAACCAATAATACTATGTTCAAAGTCACTCAATTGAACACTTTAGAAATGACAGTTTATGTTACTACCTTCTACCATTTCAGTGTATATTTTTTGACAATATGCTATTAGTATGTGTTATCTGCTGAAAAGTAAAAAGTTCACTTTTTTGTTTCTTTTCCTTTATTTTCAAAATTGAACTGAAACATGAACAACACAACTGCAGTGGCATTCAAAATGACTGCATATGCTGTCATGGAAAACTACAAACACGGGCTGTTTAGTGTATTCCTCCTGCTCTGTCTCATCACACTCATTTTGAATGTGCTGCTCATTTCTGTCATACACCAGAGCAAGCAGCTGCACCAGCCTATGAGCGTGTTCACCTGCACGTTGCCCCAGAATTTAATCTACAGCAGCTCTGCTTTGTTACCTGCAATTACTGCTGTGCTCGTGTCAAAAAAGCAAAAAGAGGTGGTCTCTTTCCTGCACTCATATGCAAGCGGAGAGTTTTGTATTTTAGCTCTTACGGGATATGACAGATAAGTTGCGATCAGTTACCCATTTCATGACTGCAGCATCATGTCTTATTGAAAAACATGCAGACTTATTGCATTTACAGGTCTGTACCCACTGACTGTGTTTCTGTCTCTTTATTCCCTAACGCTACAGCTGTGCTTCTGTGGAAAAGTCATGCCAAAATTTTACTGTATGAACATGGAACTTGTCAAAAATTTATGCACAAATGCATCATTTTCTTGTCTATTTTCAAGTGTCTCTTTAAATTGTGTCTTTTAATCTCCTTCACGTTTGGTCTAAATTTTTTTTTTCACAAATTGTGTTTGTTCTTGTTCGACTTGTCATGCACATTCATTAAATCAAGTGGATAACACCTATGTCACGTTAAGAGGATATTACCAAGTACTTAAAGGCTTAAAGGAGGAATCAAGGAGATTAAAGACCTGATTCTACTATGGGTAAGAAGTGCTGCCAAAATGCTTGAAGGAAGAGCTGTACGTCAAATCTATGCACAGTCAAAAAAAACAAAACAACAAAAACATTAAAAAAAACATTGATTTTCACCACTATGTTTAGTTTCTACAACTTAAGTTAAAGCTGAGTGGGCAGATAAAACTGAAGCTTGACTGCAAATGGCTGGGATGAGTCTGTGGTGAATCATGGACAAAATGTTATCAAAAAGCCTCTCACTTGAAATGATGCGAGTGAGAGGGTTAAACAAAGAGCTCACCACACGCCAATGTGGCACGAAAGACTTCGTAAATAAACTTCCTCGGGCCTAAATATGATTAACAAATCTTTCTGACTCAGCTGAGAGATAGATGCAGCATTCACAGAGAGTACTAAATGAAAAAATATGGGAGTCATTTTGGCTGGTGTGTAATGTCTGGCTGAATTTGATTTTATGAATAACCTTTTGTTTTTGATGCTTGTGTGTTTCTCATTTTGTAAATGGATGCAATTGTTTGCAGTGAAACAGCCCATCTCTGGGTGAATCCTGAGCTGCATCGACGTCAGAAGATTTTTATGACGATGCCTGCCATTATGCAGTGTAATTCATGTGTAATTCATGTGTTATTGGGCCAGAGTTGCAGTGTTTTCCCTCCCGTACCATTTAAAAGCCCAGTTTACCTGTTTTTTCTTCCCTTAATTAACACGCATAAAATAAAATAAAAAGAAGAATATGTGCTGTAATAGTTTGGCTGATATCCCCAAAATATACAGCATGAAGCCCGAGGCCCCGTGAGCAGCTCTATGTTTGCAGCCTAACCCAATAACAGAAACACTGGACTTGGCAGTTTATTTTAGTTTAGCTCATCTTTTCAGAGTTTAGCGCAGTTGTCCACGTCACAAATGGTTGCATTGTTTTAAAACATGTCAAGAACATGTTTTAAATTGTCAAGCCAGCCTGTTTCACCAGATTCCTCCCTCGATTTTTGATTTATTCTGAAAGGGGACACGCTGAGGAAAAAAAGACATATCAGTTAGGACATTTCATGCCATTCAAATCACATTAGACTAATTAAACAAATTTACCTCGTGTTAACATCTATGCCGGAAGGAGACTATGTTCTGAGAATATAAAACCTGGCAATTCAGTCTGAGGTATTCTCATCCACTTTCTTTTAGCTTCCACCAAATCACCAAGTACCCTTTGAATTTCCCCACATGCCCATAGTGCAGTACTCTGGCCACAGTGTGGGGTGGAGCGCCTTGCATCTGCACAAGGATGTGGCAGCAAATGAAAAGCTTTTTTTTTCCTTACATGCCTTGCAGAGGCTGACCATTTTTTTTGTCAAAAAGTCATGTTTAATGACGCTGGATTTTCCTCCTCACTGTTA
>VOQJ01047157.1:69602-87651 GCA_015052665.1 Apistogramma diplotaenia | reverse complement strand
GATTTTCCTCCTCACTGTTATGCAGAAATTCACAAACGTACTGGATCTCATAGTGTTTCTTCTGCAAAGCCTTTTTTCACTGTGGTTGCTGTTTCATACTTGAGACTGACCATGAATCTGTCTGACAAATTGATGGTCCTGTGAACCATATCTGACACACAGATATAAACTGTTACACTTGCACTGCAGTCTTTTTGTTTTTGTTTCAGTTAAGACATTAATTGTATATTATATATGAAAACCTGAAGCTTCACAGACACTGAGTGGCCTGATTAGTATGCTTGCCTGTTGTTAATACACTGAGTCAGCTTAATGAGCCATCTGACTGCAGTATAAAAAAAAGGATCTTAAAATGTCTTTTTTGAGAAAGAAAAACACAGAAGAGCGGCTCTCATGTATGCCCATACCATACTTTATTTAATAATAAAAAATAATGCAGCTACAATATGGCACAGGTGATATGTGAGTCTGTTTCACATGGCATGGTACAATGTTTTAGTCTTACAAAGCATGCTTGCACATTAAACACTTAATAAATACGGTTATTCTGCTTTTTATGGTAAACAATTTAAAAAAAAAGGTTCCATTTAATGGGGCAGTTTGTATAAGAAGAATTAAAAATACACTGTGCTGCTTGTGTGCATGTGTGCATGTGTGCGTGTGTGCGTGTGTGCGTTTGTGTGTGGGTTGGTGGGGGTGTGTAAGGGACTGAGGCTGAGCCAAGGGGAGGAGAAAATATTTTAGAAACAATCAGGTAGACGGCATGCATACAAAAATAGACGACTATTCTGATCATTCATCTGTAATTTACAATACTATTTCATTATTGCCAAGCCTTTTATTTTTGTGCCTCTGTTTTGAGGGATAGCTTGCTTTCTGTATCTTCTCTCACCTCTCTCGGAAAAGCACGATGTACATTCACTATCACTGAGGCACAGCACTTGATTTACAATTTGTATAAGTACCCCGAAACACCGTGTAGTCACTTTTGCTGTAATGTAATATAATATCTGTATATATACGCTTAACATCCTGTACACTCGTAGAACAAACATACCCATGAATCAAACATACATGCATAACCAAATGTTGTGCACATACTTTTAATGAGCAGCTGCGCACAACTCCAGCATCATGTTCAAACAACTCAACGGAAGCAAAGGGAGGTGGCCATGCATGTGAGCAATGATTTCAAAATCTGTCTGACAAATTTTTCGACATGGATACAAAGTGCTTATTTGCCATAAACCCTGGGAGTTTATTTTATCAAGCCAGGCATCTTTTCTGCCTTTTGTTAGAGCCCTCATCCTAAAACGAAAGATAGTGACATCACGTCTTTGTGCTCCTGCGCAGTGAGTGAAGCTGAAGGAGTTGTAAAAAGGAGAGGAGACGGAGAACCAAGAAGGTAAATAATGGTTTTTGGTGCCTTTCATTTCCATCACTGGGGTGCCAGCAGTGTGACGTGCAAGGCTGAGGTGTCAGCACCACACCGATCCTCAGCAGGCTACCCTAAAAAACCCAGCGACTGATTTGTGTCTTGAAGTGGGACATTCTGTGAGGAAAATAAAAGCATGAATTAGTAAGCAGAAAAATGCAACCTGTTTTTAAAATACATGAAAGCGCAAACGCATCGTTATACATTGAGTGAACTGTGGAGGATCCGCAAGCGGTGAAGTTTGTCGTTCAGCAGGGGGTCGTTAACTCTCCGAACAAATGAGCGCTTGTACTCCAGGCGGTTGGCTGGTCTGTGGTCAGACAGATTTGTCTGCTCCAGAGCGCGGTACAGATCCACCAGAGAGTCCGTCTGCATCCTGCAGTCACGCCCATGACCTGGCAAGACGCGAAACACAAATACATTTTTTATTAAACTGAAGTCAAGACTGAGATTTTTTTTTCACCTTTTCACACCCTCCGCCAACACTCCCCCTGTTACCCAGCGTGAAACGACAGAGAGCCGACGGTAAGAAGCGGCTGGTGAAGCAGCTCAAAATCATCAGTGGACTATTTTAAGAAAGAACATTGTTTTTCTGGAAACACGCTCCATGCGCCAACAAAACAAAACTATATTTTACTTGAGTAGCTTTTTAGGATGTGAGTCACTGTTAACTGATTTACCCGGGACTGCAACTAATGAGATTTTCTGTTGATGTTTTCCTTCAGGACAACAAAAACTGGGGAAAAAAGTCACTGGAATGATAAAATAATTTATTTTTTTTTTTTTTTACTGATTAACTTATTGACTAATTATTTCAGTTAGTGTCGATTACCAGCTGAATTCTAAAAGATGCTCATGCAAAACTACATGCATTCATTTAAAGAAAGAAAGAGGCCTTAAACCTACAAAACCAGACTCACTTGTGCATTATTCTAATAAACTACCAGGACCCCTCTTGCCTCCTGTTTTCATGCACTGCCCTCTGTCGCCAAAGCACCAACACTGCACTCGAGCTGCGATTCTGCGAGCTGCCGCTCTGTCTTGTGTTTTGGGAGCAGGGTGGTACCTTCTGAGGCTTTGACGCTGCACTTTGAAATGTATTGTGCTTTGTTTGCCGCCTGTTTTGTGTCTGCCTCTCATCCTTATTGGAAGTGGTGGAGAGAGCAATAGATAAATGAGGACAAGAAGAGAGGAGCCTCGGGCGAGCTTCTTTATCCCATTCTGAATTCAACATTAACTTGGGCTGAAAGGATTCCTCCTTGCTTCACCATCCAAACACCGCCGAGAGGCACTACGACATCTCGATCAGGCAAGAGGGAGAAAAAAGAGAGAGAAGGCGAAAGAATGAGCGAGAGAGTGTGCTAGAGAGGAAAAGAGAGTGGGCTGCCAGGATAAATCAGTATCAAATAAGACTAAATTTTGTTTCACTTAGACAACTTCCCCGGAGGACTTCACTTGATGGCGAATGGGCTGGCTTTAAATCCGATCCAATAAAGCAATAATAGCGAGTATTCAACCTCTGACATTTCCTGGCTCTGACTGCCTGTTAGCAGCTTTAATAAAATAAATGATGACAAATAAGCACATTTGCACAGCCCCGCGCAGATGAAAAGACTGATCTGCATATAACACTGAGCAGGAGAGGCTCTCGCAGCAGGACCATTCAGAATGGGTTCAGTGATAACATTAAGTGTGCGACGTCTTCATCCTCTCTACCTCAGCATTATTTTTTTTTTTGCATCCCCACAAAACTGTCAGATTAGCTCAAGTAGCTCTTCATCACCGCCACCTGTCATGTTCCAAATGTGTTAATCTGAGCTGATTTTCAATTCAAGGTTATTTAACACTTTTGATTAAATGTAAGCGGATATTGTTGACCTCGTTTGAATAAAATACACTGTGATTATAGCATCATTTACTGTAAGAGACTATTTAATGTAATTTGTGTTTGTACCAGTTGGAGTAGTAAAAGCTGATTTCAACAGCCTTTAGCAAACTGTTTCGACTGGCTAAATCAAAACAATGCGATTTAATATTTGTGCTAATAATGAAAAAATATCCTGCCAAACATTTGCACAAATTAACATAACTGGACAGGGAGTCCAACACAGGCACTGGTAGAACAAGCAAACTATACTTGGCCAGTGGCCAGAGCACTTAAACCCATGACCTTGTTGCTGTGAGGCAACAGTTTCACTACCACTCGGGTAGTAGCAGGAAAATCAGCATCTTCCACGCAAACTATGACTGTTTGACTGAAGCCTAAGCTAAATGGCCATAAGGCACAAAAAATCTAGCATTAAACAGTTTTTGAAAAAAAAATTATCACTTTGACTAAATAAGGCTCGATGACTTTGATGTTGTCATGCCAAATACAGGTGCATAGTTGTTTTTCATTTGTTAGTCAGGCAGGCATGTTACAGTGAGTTTATAGTCAAACATTAATGTCTTAATTTCCCACAGTTATTTTGGCAGTAATCCTAAAAGGCTTTGGTAAATGCTGTTAGCCTTTTTCTTGTGGGAACCAGGTTATTAATAACTTCCATATTGGACAACAAAATATGTCCCTGCAGCACTTTTTGTTTTTTTGTATCCTGTAGCCAGTTCAAATCCTACCATAAATGCAATCTGTGAATGTTTGACTCCTCATGTGATGCAGCGTATTGTATAATAATTGAAAATTCATGTGAGGAATCTGACCTGCATCCCTGGACCGGTCCAGCTGGTAGTGCTGAGGTTCTCTCTGATCAGAAGCAGCAGCTGTGGCAGCCAGGATAGCATGGAGACCGCTGTCCCTGGGAAGCGTGAAGCTGCGAGGTTTCCCTCCCGCCTCTGAATCAATACTGGCCCTGAAGGGCAGGGGCAGAGCTCTGTACTGTTCCTGCAGCAGACTGCGCTGTGCAGGCAGAGTGGCCTGCCTGCGGTACTCCATCGCTAGCTGGTCTCTGTCCTCAGATAGCAAGGATTCCTCCACGGGAAACGTCTGGAGGTAGTGCATGCGTGAGTTGCTTTCCATCTGATCATGCCACGAGTTTCGGTGGCTGCTCGTCTTCTGCCCGGAGGAGACGCCGTTGTTGCTGCTGCCGCCTTCCTGATGCTCAGGGCGGAACTCCTCATGAGAAGAACGTGACTGAAACGTGTCGGAGGAGGAGAGATGGCCACGTTTCGGTTCCAGGTAAGGACTCACCTAATTACGAACGGCAAGAAAAATAAGAGACGTGTGCCACACAGGATGATTCAGTATCAATTACATATATTAATACACGCTGACAGACTCACTGAGGATGCTCTGGGATAGGTGTCATAAGGTGGTGGTGGGCTGTCCTGTTTGGGCATTGAGGGCATCTCCATGTCCTCATGATCACTCTCACTCCAGTAATCTGTCATATACAAAAGCACAGTCCATTTAATACCTCTGGACAGAATCAAAATCAAGCATTTCTATATGCAACAGAAAGGAGAAACTTTTTTCACACATGTACAGTTTGCAATCTGAACACCTGCATGAGGTCGGAAAAATCAAACTCTGACTAAGTGCTCTGACAGGGGTGCTGTAGAAGCAGTGTAGATGTGATGTAGGTGTGATGCACAAGTCCAGGTCTGCTGGTGAGTGTGAAAAGGGAAGAATCGAAGATGTGAGAACTTCCTTTAAGTCTTCTGGAGGTGTTGTGGTTCTAATTTAAAAACTCTTCGGTAAAGAAAAGGCTCCATCTTCATGGAACTAGTGACAAACCTGCTCTCGCCCACCCACCCATACGAGGTTTCTACGCAGGCTCCTCTAAATAGCACATGGGTTAGTTACATTGTTTCCTGTCCATCTGTAAGAAGCTCAGGAAGTTATTCAGCCCCTTAAAATTGCTATTTATATTTTTCAGCATGAAGAAGCGATGGTTGAATCTGATGTAAAGCGGAAGTAAAACACTTCTGCCACTGATCTAAATCTGTTTATTGAATTCCCTACATCTTGTCTTGTTTTTCCGGGCTGGAGCATCAAACTCACTCCGAGCCCAGTTATAATTTTTGAGCTATTTAAACCCCAATTTATTTCCTTGTATTGCTTCTCAACTTTGACAGTCAAATAAATAATGAATGAGCTTATCTCCCAGTAGAAGGATTCAAGATAAAAAGTCTCCAAGCAAATGAACCAAACTAAAGAAGCAAGGATTAAAACGGAGTAATCTCCGCAATCATTCTTTTCGGGAATATTGATGTTGCAACAAGCTGACTCCTTTGTCCATTTTGTGATGCACAAGCTGTGCTGCACCCGCAGACAGGGACGTAATTACTGCTGTGAACCTGTGATAGCAAGTTGAAACCTTTGCCAAATGAAGACTAGGCAAAAGAATTATTCACGCATTTGTTTCAACTTTCATATACGCAATTGCTCGATCTAAAAGCACCAGCGTGATGTCCCACTGCTTAAAATCAACAGCTTTATATAACTGTTGACCTGTAACAGCTGAAGAAAATTCTAGCGGTACCGTGAACACAGACTGTGACTAATCTCACCTTGGTCTTGGCGCATTTTCTCCTGCTGCTCAGAGTAGCCTGCCACTGCCATACTGAGACGACTAAGCCACCTGTGGGGGAGAACAACAGCATTGACGCACAGCGTTCTAACATCCAATCAAACATCTCATACCAGTGTGTGTCTGTGCTTACCTGTTTCACTTATAAACTTACAAAACGACTTTGTTTCGAAGAGAGGGGGGGGCAGTCTAACAGGGGGATTCGGTTTGCAGACAGTTGGGGTTTAAATGCTGGGGCGGGGTGGGTTCAATACAGCTATCAAAGCCTCATTAACTCACCGAGACATGTCGTCTACATTTTCCGCAGCAAAGTAGAAGGTCTTTATCTTCGGATGGCAAGCCTTGAAAGCACTGAAAGGATCATATTTAATCACGCGTAAGCAGAAGCCAGGGACGTATGGCACACATTAAAATATGAATGCAGCCGACTGGCAAAATAAACCAACACGTGGCCATGCACATAGTAATGCAGACTGGCACGAGAACAGCAAGACTGTGCATCATGAGATAAAGTGATTTGCCTTTTCCGGGGAGTTGCACGAGTCAGAGTCGGTTTTAATGAAAAATGATTCCATTTGTATAGAGTTACAATCCTCAACCAGAAAGCTGAAGGGCATCATTAAGATCCATAATTAAGATAGAGATATAATTTTGAAACAACCCCAAAACGCTTTAATATTCCTAACATTTAACTCAATAGTTAACAGCAACCTAATTCAGGGTTACAGGTCCGGGGAGGGAACCTGTAACCCTGAATATCTCAATATCTCAGCTACCATTGGGTGACAGGCAGGATACAGCCTGCAGAGGTCGCCTGTCACAGGGCTGTCACAGAGCGACGGACAACCCCAACCAAACCATGCTGATATTATCCCTATGGCTAATTTGGAATTGCCAATTAACCTAACAATGTCTGAACTGAGAGAAGAATCAAGCGCACCCATTGAGAACCCTGAGAACCCATGCAGGCACAGGGAGAGCATGCAAACTCCACACAGGGAGTGTCCCAGCCATCCAGAGGTTTCAAACCCAGGACTTTCTTGTTAACCACTGCACCACCGTGCCGAAAAACCCATCTACTCTACTCCACAAGTGCTAATGATTTTAACTCTCCAAGTTCACAGCGAACAAGTCATTTCAACTGTTTTCAACTGTCTAGACCATCAAAATGTGCAAGACATGTTGTTTTCTTTCAAGTTAAAATTGGAAAGCTTTAAAAAAAAATTAGAAGTTAGAATTGCATTCGTCAGTGTAAAGAAAAATCTAAATAAGTTTCCCCCCTAAAAGACGTCTGCTATCTTTAATTCCATTCAGGCCACTAAAGCATAGCAAAGGGAGACAGTTACTCACTTGAGTGACATCGGCCTGAGTGAATCGTGTTGGTGAGTCAGGCACCCTGTTCCACCCTTTGCATTAGACTGTTCAGTATACAGACTTATGAAAAGCTTTAAAGAATTACATATTTTGTTAATCTGTCATGTGAAAAGCTGAAACCTGACACAAAACAGATATTTAAAATAAGCTTTTTTTTTTTATTGCCAAGAATCAAGATTGCCTCTTAATTGATGTTTTTTGCGACTGCTTGTAAATATGTGACATGGATAAATGCAAAAGCAATGCACACGGATGTTTGGTGTTCAAGTGAAAACAGGCACTCACAACTTCCTTCTGCATTCAGTGGCACGATCTATCTTAAACTCTGGTAGGCTCACAAAGCCCTCCGCCTTCTCATCCTGAGACGAGCAAACAGAGAGTCAACTCAAAGTTCGGCATAAAGAATAAAGTCTAAAATTTACGGGAATGATCATATTCACCTCTTCATTCATGTACCAGTACAGACACGTGTCTTTCAGGATGAACCAGTACTTCTTCCACTTCTGTGAAAAATAGGTTTTAGCGTCTTTCTTTTTCCACAGCCAGCCCTGACAGTCCCCCTGACCCAAGTCCCTGCAGGAAATCCGACGTTTGCTGATTGAAGTGAGAGGACTTCCAGCTGCAGGCACCAGCAGGGGAGCAGAACAGAGGAGGGGGTCAGAAAACACTCCTCGTGAAACACCTGCTCATATGGCTGTCTGAGTACAAGTGAGCGCGCATGTAAAATTTCACTCAAAAAAAAAAAGTATCCTACCTTTACCCTTTTTCTTTGATCTTGAAAGCAACGAGGATCGTTCAAACACCTGTGAAATTTAAAAAGCAACAAAAAAAAATAAGAATGACAACATGATAAAGATGCCAGTGCTGATTGTAATAAAGAATAATTTTACTTTTCATAGGTAAAACAGACTAACGTGATATAAGGATGCCGAGTCAGAGCTAGACGTGGACCGGGAGACTTCCATCTGGAGTGCAGGGACGAGTGTGTAATGGGTAGGGCTGGCTCCTCGCTCAGTCTTCCTCCTGTTCTGACTCAGGCTGCGGCCCAGGAGGAAGTCCTCGCGTGAGGTTTTGTCTTCGCTCTCAAAATGCATTAAGGAATTCTCTGCAGGGGCAGAACATACTACATGTAACTCTAAAATATTATTAAACACATGTTTTAGCAACCTAAAACATTTTTTTTTAAATCACTCTTTACCACATATTATTATTGATGTCAATGAACACCGATCACATTTCACATTCCTGCGATTGGTGGAAGCTGGCATTTCAAAGACTTCCACAACAATCTGTGAAAAAACATTAAAACATCTACAGAGGAAGCCGTTGTCAGGCAGGAGGCCCTCAAAACTTCCAAATACTGTCTCTTGTAGATAAATTTAGCCCCATCACTTTTTCTGAAAAGCCCAAAGGAGCAACATATCAGCAGCATCCTCAGAGGAAACAAACACATCACTCAAGTCTTTCTTTGAGGTTGAAATAAAGCAATTCAGTCTCCTCCCACTCCATTTACCACCTAGCTCAATAGTCACCAGCAAAATGTGAAAATCTTAGGAAAATATATTTATACAGTTGCCAAAGCAACAGCGTACTTTTTATATCCAAACTCAGAGGCGCGGCAAAGCTGAGAGAGAGAGAAAGAGAGGAAGAGAAAGAGGGATGAAGGGGGAGGGGGGCAGTGATAGATAATGAACATATGGAGGAGATACAGGCAGGAGCTGATATCCAGCATGTTATCAGTTTTGACAGGCCAGCTCATCCGTCTACTTTTTGGCTGGGAGATCTGAGAGGGTGAGGATATTATGAGATATCCTCCCACTCACCTCATCTCCCTCTGTCCCTTTATTCCTCCCTTTCTTTTTCTCTCTTTCCCACTGCCTCCCACTCACCTCTCCTGCTCTCTCTCTTCATCTTGGCCAGGTCTTCATTGTCTCCCACCCAGTTGTACTCCACTGGCATTGATATGGGCCTTAGCCTCCCTAGAGCAAGGAGGCACAGGGAACGGCAAGATTACACAGCCTGCTCCCCCACACACAAACACACACACACAAACACACACACATACATACACAAATCAAAAACACCTAGACACATTAAGACGTCACATATGCACAGCTTCAAATTCTTGGCTCCCACGATCACAGAGGTGAATCCTCAGATGAGGCACAGGTCTTACCATACGTGGGAGTGCTCCCCCTGCGGACTGATGCCACCTCTTGGTTCTGATCGTACTCGTAACAGTACAGTATAGTATCCTCCTCCACCAGAGGAAATCGCCTTCGACACTCCTGATCCAGGTAGGAGTTTGGTGACTCAGATCCCTCAGCCACGTGGACCTCTGATTGAGGATCCTCGTCCGGCAGATTTCCCTTGTCATCTCTTTGGTAACAGAAAGCGGAAAGTCACTCTTTTGTCGGAGTTTGGAATAAGATTAGGGAAAAGACGTTACTCGGCTCCGAGCCCATCTGTCCCCATTAGAGATATATATTTTTGTAGATGATTAAATTTCTTTGGGGCTAAATAATTTCCACTGCCAGCGTATTTAAGTTTTTAGAAAACATTACTCAAATAGGAGTATATTGAGCTGTAGATTATTACGCATTTGGAGCTTTAGTTTTTACGGCACTAGGCAGTGTATACACAATTACACATGTATTAGCTCAGACAAAGCACAATGTCCATATCAGGGAAAGGAAGGAACTCCCTGTGCAACACCATTTTTTCCTTGATGAGATAGAGGACCAATCAGGCAGTGGGTATTCAAGCAATGCTTGTTAGAAGGTTCAAATCATCACTTTTGATGGTATTTATTCCCTTTCTTTTAAAACTAGTGCAGGCAATTCAGTGATTACTAACATGAGATTGTGAACAAAAACACAATAAACCAATGTAAACTCCTCAGAAAACACTTTGCACACACATTAGATCTCATTGGGGAAAAATTGTGGTGGATATCTATACTGATATGGACTGGATAATGTGTTAGGAATGAAAGGATGCCACATTGTTTGATTGAAAATAAACTTATTAACCTACAGAAGGCTGAATTCAAAGATACAGTGAAAATCAAAGTGAATAAAATGATGCAACAGATTAGGCCATTTTGCCAAAATTTAAAATGGTATTCAGTAGTTTGCATGGCCCCACATGCTTGTGTGCATGCCTGACAACATCAGGTCATCCTCCTAATGAGACGAAGGATGGTATTCTGGAGGATCTCCTCCCAGATCTAGACAAGGGCATCACTGAACTCCTGAGCAGTCATTTCTGATTGTTTGGTCAGAAACATTCACACCAATGACCTGCTGGAGGTAATTTTGTAGCTCTGGTAGTGCTAACCCTTGGACAAAGGAGCAGATACAGGTTCTGGTGATGGGTTAAGGACCTACTACAGCCCTGTCCAGCTCTCCTAGAGTAACTGCCTGTCTCCTGGAGACACAGCAAACCCTCCAGCAATGGATCGTATTGATGTATCATCCTAGAGGAGTTCGACTACCTGTGCAACCTCTGTAGGGTCTGGGTATAACCTCATAACACCAGTAGGGACACTGACCCTAGCCAAATGCAAAAGTAGTGAAAATCAGCCAGAAAAGATGAGGAGGGAAAACATGTCAATGACCTCTAAAACCATTTCTGTTTTGGGGGTTATTGTTGCCCCTCTAGTGCACCTGTTTTTAATTTCATTGACACCAAAGCTGCTGAAAAAGATGAAGAAACCCCTTTGCTACCGAACTAACCAGATCAATTAGAGCTGACCTTGAAAATCAAATCTCTGAAGCATCAGTCAAAGATTCCTGATTCATTTTACTGATTCATCTTTTGGAGGCGAGCACTTGCGTATCCATATAACAAAATGCACTGTTTCTTGTTTATTTATGAGAGAAGCTGAAATATGAGGAGTAACAAATTGCTCATGTTACCACCAGTCAAGCTTTTCAGTATGTGACATGGCTATTTTCTCGTGAGAACTTTGTGACAAGAGCGTGGGAGAAGCACCTGCAGCAACTGTGAAGAGCAACAAACTGTCTGGATATTCATAAGCTTTTCTGTTAAGCTACCCAAATGTTGTGCATCATATTTTCTACCAAACAAAAAGAAAAACAAAGCTTGTGACTGTCTCATTTTCTCTCTTACTCCCACTCATTCCTGCAGAGTTGATCAAAACAGTAGAGGTTACAGCTAATGAGCAAGACTATATATTGTAGTGGAAGAACCCCACATTTTTAACTCAAATTCATATCATTCAATAGCAATAAATACAGCAAACTAACCTACCAGAAATGCTGAGCTACTGGGATTTTTTCTTGGGTTTACAGAGTATGGTCCAAAAAAAGAGAAAATCTCCTGTGGGCAGGAGTTCTCTGGGAGAAAATGCCTTGTTGGTGTCAGAGGCCAGAGGATAGGAAGGCTACAGTAACTCAAATAAGTACTTGTTACAACCAAGGAATGCAAAAGAGCATCTCAGCAACTTGTCAAACCTTGAAGCAGATGGGCTTCAGCAGAAGAAGACCACAGCAAGAGTGACTTCTGTCAGCTAAGATCAGGAAACCGAGGCTACAATTCACACACAGGCTCTGGGACAACAGAAGACTGGAAAAATGATGCCTGATCCGATGAGTCTCAATTTCAGCTGCAACATTCAGATGGTTGGGTCAGAATTTGATGTCAACAACATTAAAGCGTGGATCAGTTCTATGGTTCAGGCTTCTGCTGCTGGGGTAATGGTGTGGGGAATTTTTTTATTGGCACACTTTGGTGCTTTTATGACCACAGTGCGCCCATCCTCTGATGGCCGCTTCCGGCAGGAGAACGCACCATGCCATAAAGCTCAAATCATCACAACCTGGTTACTTGAACATGGCAATAAGTTCACTGCACTCAGATGGCCTCCTCAGCCACTAGATCTCAATCCAACAGAGCACATTTGGAGTGTGGTGGAATGGGAAGAGTCGTACAATGGATGTGCACCTGACGAATCTGCAACAACAGTATGGACCAGAATCTCTGAGGAACATTTCCAGCATCTTGTTAATCTGTGCTGTGAAGACAAAGGGGGGGCCCAATTCTTTACATCCTTTATAACAGACACCCCACCCCCAGCCTTTGTGGCTACAATGCTACACCTTCACTCAGTGGAATAACATCCAAGTGTCTACATATAATTTACACATAAAAACATTGCCCCATAGTTTAACCAAAAAGTCATAAACACTGGTGGGGAACCTTTCAAATTTGGCAAAATAAAGACTGCATGTGTTTTACATCTGCGTTCACCTGGGGGTGTAGGGCTCTGCTGGAGGAGGGGGAATGAAGAGGTCCTGCAGGGCGCAGCTACTCCTCCTGGATGGAGTGCTTAAAGTGCTGGTCGGCGTGGCGACACTGCTGCTGGGGCTCTGAGGGAAGATTGGCTGTGTGTGAGTGAGTGTATGTGCATGTGTGAGCATGTGTGAAAGACAGAGAAACAGGCAGACACAGAGAAAGAGTGAGAGAAACAGTTACAGGGACCGACACAATGAAAATTTGGAGCTCACAGCAGTTCAGTCAGTCAGTTAGGGAGCGTTCACTCTGCTCAGACTGTGCAGCTGAGCATCTCAACCATGAAATGAGCTGTGTACTGTATGTTCTTGATGCTCTAGTTCTAACTGGTGCACAAGGGAAGACAGGTTGGTGTGCATTCTTGTCATCCTTCTTAGTCAGGTCAAGGAATATCTGGCCACGGCCTGCTTCGCCTGCTAAAATCAGTGCACTGTTTTCCAAAAAAAACCCTCCTTTTAATATATTTTGAACTATCACTATATAATAACTGTGTCAAATTTATTGTCAAAATAAGGACATGCAGCATCATCAGCTTAACCTGAATAGCTAGAGAAGTGTACATCCAATCACAGGATGTATGTTTTTAGTGATAAATCATGGACTTACAAAGAAAAAGCTTTTCAGCAATAGAATAATAATATGACATTGCTCAAACTACGCTGCATAACTCACAGCTGACCAGTAGCTGAGATGTAACACCGAGTGCTCCATCGTGAGACTATTATATGAGTCACTGTGCAATGTTCTTTTCAATAACTTAGCAGACTACCTTGACATTTTTAATTTTAGTCATAGCTCAGATCAGAAAACATCACAGTCTCTACTTTTTTCCCCCTCCCTTCCCTTGAAAAATGCCAGCAACACAGCAGATTCGATTTAGGTGGAGAAGAAGAATGTGAGGATGGGAAGGGGGAGGAGGCTGAGCAGGACTGTGCTTCAGGGCCTCGGGGGGGAGAAAACATTTTCTCTGGAATGGGACTCAAAGAAAGGCTGGACTGCTTTAATACACATCCCTCTCATTTCCACCCATTCTGGCCCAGGCACACGGTCCTAATAATGTAATTGGTTTGGCTGAAATAGGACAACAGATGCCACTTAGGGCTGAAATGTCAAAATCTGAATGGATGATGATGGAATCTTCCACCGATTAGTGAAAAGGAGAAAATAAATGTGGCTGCATTTGTAAGCTGTATAAATATTTAATAATTGGCAAACATAGTGTCAAAGTCACCAGTTGTGATCGAAAAGCAGGTGGATTCATGGCGGATCAGTTTGTATGCTACTGTAAAAGCATATTCAAATTACACTCTCATTTCATATTTTCCCCATTTTGGACTGATTCGGGCTTTTAGTTTTTAGTGCCGCATGCTTATTTTCAGCATGGTTTAGGACACGGGCACAGAGATAAACACAAGCAGAGAACATAAAAAGCCACACTGAGACATGAAAGAAGCAACATATTTGTGGAGCATGAAAGCAGTCATCGTACCTGCAGCGCTAACGGTTTCCATCTCATGTTTTTCAGCAGAGCAGGCGTCGACGTGAGTGTGCTCTGTGGGCGCTTTTTCAGTGTCAGGGTGACACCTGCAGGGTCTCCACGCAACAAGTTCACAAGATTTTTCAGCTGCCAGCCCACCTAGCGAACAAGGATAGCACGATAAGGGTTTCCTCAGCCCACACGTGCATTCGAATGCTTAAGATTATAGAAATAGCTGGAGATACTGACTAGAATAAATAATCATAAAGTGGGTTGTTTGTTTTTTTTCATATGAATGAGTGAAGTTTACCTTTGAATTTATGAGGATAAAACGTGTAATCAGCTGTGGTTCTTTTGACTACTGCACTTAAATTTTCTAATATACATTCTGTACTATTAGACATTTATATGAACATTGTAACCATTTTTGTTTTGCTGGAGTTCAGTTTGCAAAGTAAACATCTTATTCAAGGTGCTGCTATTTATTTTAATAATATGATAATAATAATAATGGATCCTGATGGTTGAGAGCTGTAGAATGGCCCGCAGCCCTCTGAGGTTCATGTTGATGATGATGTTTAATGCAAAGCTTGATGCCTCGGGCCATCTTGCACGCCTCCTGCCATGTTGTGGTACAGCCTGATGTTGTGTGTTGTGAACAGCTGCATGCCATGTAAATACTCTTTAACCCAGTTTTAATGACATTTGGCACAAAAAGCATCCCGCCCAGAGAAACACTCTCTGCTGCTGAACCAAATATGCCAGGTCCAGTTTGGGGAGAAAAAAATATTCTCCTGCTTTGGTCAACTGCACTGAATTTTCAGTATGTCTTGTGTATTTCAAGCACCCTGAAGAACCAGCCATTTTTCAGGCTCTGACCTGGCAATCACTTTGTTCCTTTCTTCGCTCACCCGAACAGCTGCTATACAGAAATTCACAGAGAGTGCTTTAAAGACACAGACTGACTGAACAGACATGTTTTTTTATTCTTTATTCTATGGTAGAAAATTTGCTTTTTGTTTTAATAAAAATGAATGCACTAAATCCCAGATTTTCAGCTTTCTAAGCTGCCTGCTTTAAAGTGTTTCTTGCACAACATCAAGTCATTGGTTTCTGCCTTTTGTTTCATCTCCCTTTGGACGATAAAACTCGTAACTGCTAAAATGTACCATTGTGCATGCAATGTTTTCATGTGTTTGAAGCCTTTCTCGTTTATTGGCTACACCAGACTATCACTGATGTCAGGTGTTATTTCTGTATGCGCAACACCACCAAAATAACCTACAAATGAGCAAACTCTCAGCTCTTTCTACATGTTTCCAAGTTAATCATGAGGCACAGGATTTTTTTTTCTTCATTAATTTCCTTTGATGTAACTCGTTTGCTTTAGCTGCCATTCCTACATCCACTTCCTATGGTCCAAGCTCAGATCCAGTGAACTTTGGTCCGTGTCTTATTGCTGGAGTACTCCCCGCTGCCTTAATTATAAATCCCTCTACTATTTCTAGCTTCCCGTTTCTTTTAACTTGGTGGTGTTTTGCCCTCTAGTATTAAGATCTTTACACAACTTTTCTTCATGACTTGTTATCTTATTTTCCTGTAAGAGGAGCTGGTGGCAGTAATCTGGGCCATCACAGACAAATCTGGTTCACTGCAGTTTCTCAACCCTCAACGGAACGTTTGTGAACAATCAACCACCACAAGGTGACTCTAAATGCATTAACAATATTTCCGCTGGTTTTTAGCAGTTTTTATGGAGTTTTAGAGCAGCAAACAATTCAACTGTGTTATTGTGTTAACTGTTTAAGCTGTAAGCGTGGCAGCAGGTCCTTTGTTAAACATTACATCTCCATCCTCTGTTTGAGAACACCTATTTATCAGCAGTTGTTTAGTTGTATTGTTGAGAAACCACTGCAAAAGCACTCATGACATTTATACTATGTATCAAGGCCCTATTCCATTCAGGTATTTCCGCATTGTGCATGCATGGCTTATGTAATGTTAATATTTACATTATTATGACAGGCGAAAATAGCTGCATTAAAAGTTTTATTTAAATACAGTGTATATTCTTTTGGTACCCCACGAGGAGCATCGCTCTGACTCGCTGTGCCTGCTTCAGGGAAATGAAGGAGTCTCGACACCCAAATCAACTCTGCTTTTCTACTTATTCTCCAAAATATGGCTGCATTTAGTGGGTGAGTTGACTGACTGAAATGAATCTGACTTGAGCAGTGTAATTATCATAAATCTCGCTGTTGCACGCACAAGTAGCAATTATTTTAAACAAAGGCTGCTATATTTAAATTCTGCACCACGGAAAAGTGAAAGTTGAAAGTTTTTGCCTTTCATCTCTGCTCGTCGCGCTGTGTACACTACAGAAAGAGACATTTTGTGCAGTTGTGTCCCTCACTGGCAGAAACAGTGGTAATTACTTTGGCTGATAAATGCTCGTGCTGAATGTGGGGACAGCTCACAACAATATGAGGTAAAAAAAATAATAAATAAAATAAAAAATAAAAATCTGTACTGAAATGAGAAGAATGGACAGCAACATCCCCACTTTGAGTCTAGCTAATAAACTATTTTTCCATTTTGGGCTGAAATTTGCAACGGGCTCCTCGGGGTGCATTGCAACTAGCAAGAATGATCAAGAAAGGTAGTGTGTGTGTGCCACTGGTTTCTAGGAATGAAAACAGAAATCGCGCTAACAACAGGTGCCTTTTTGAAGCAGGTACCTCTTGATCTGCTTTTAACAGAAAATGCGATTGACCCTCTGACGGCCCTCAAAAACTACTACAAGAGACACTACAGCCAGTATCCCAGACAACAACAGCTGTGCCGCGGTGGATCATGGAAATACTGAACTTCAGAAGTTCAGTACTGCATCCATTCATAATCTCAGAGGCAGGGATTTCTTTATGTGCAAAGCATGTAGGAACAGGCATTTGCACAAATGCCCATAAAAATTCAGATAGCACAAATGAAAAAACAACATAATAATAAGGCAGGAGAGAAAAAAAACATGACCGTACCACTGTCTGATGATTGACCTGAATGACTTCATCTCCAGCATGGATTTTCTTGCAGCGGTCAGCCAGCGACTGACGGCGAAACAGAGAAGCAGAGTCATCAAATGCAGCTCTGATACAAGCAGCAAACAAACAGTGAGGTGAAAATCTGCAAAGGTGAGCAGAAGGACATTTGCACTTACGCCCTCTGTGGTCCCAGTGATCACATGCAAACCATCATATGTTGATTTGATATACATGCCCTGTGGGAATAGAACAGATATACTTTAAAAGCACAGCGTTAGGAGCACAAACTCATCTGCATCTCGGCTCAGCCCTGCAGTCATTGGTAGAACAGACTACTCCATATTTGCAAATCTCCATTTGTTTTAATCTGCTTGCACTGCAAAATGGTAGAAATGTGGGTTTCTCTCAGCGAAAGCCTGAGAGGGAAAGTGCTTTTAGACACAGTTTAATTTGACACAGACAAAGTCTTAAATAACTAGAGGAAAGTCCTGAAATATCACATTGATGCACTGTTTTTTTTCTCAAATGTACCAGACACTCTGAACTTATGTCATGTAGCGATTCTCTCTCAAGTCCCCTTTCAAGCAGATTAAATCAAAACTAAAATATTATTTATCTGCAAATATTGTTAGTCTACTACTGCTGCTGCTGCTGCAGCAAACAAAAAATCCTCAAAGCTTTCACTGAAAGAGGTCGAAAGAGCATTGCAAACAAACACACTAACAATTTACACACAGATATGCACCAAAACACGTGCAAAACGATGTGTCTCACACACACACACACACACACACACACACACACACACACACACACACACACACACACACACACACACACACAGACACAAAGAAAAAAAACCACCCTACAACAGGTGAAG
>VOQJ01047157.1:45787-57298 GCA_015052665.1 Apistogramma diplotaenia | reverse complement strand
GAATTTCTTTTTCTTTTTTGTACCACTGCGGTAACGTGCAAATTTCCCCATTGTGGGATCATTAAAGTTCTATCTTATCTTATCTTAAAACAATGAGGGTTGGGAAATCGTTTAGTGTTTTATTGCTTGGCATATTAGAGCTGTAATGTTTTGTTATTATCATCAATAAAACTGCCAACCTTTAGGTCTAATAAAAACATTAGAAAAAATAAGGAAGCACTCATCACAAGATAGTTTCAAATATGATGCTGCTCATAATAAAGTAATAAGAATTTGAAACCATCAACAGTTTTGTATTTTTGCTTGTCTTCAGTTATCAAAGCATCAGTTGCGGATGTGACTGTCAGTGTTACTGTTTCTGTAACAGTATCTCTGTGTCAGAGTAAGAAGAGCCAATAAAAAACACTGGAACTCGCACGAGCTGGCACCAGTGCATCAGCTTGAGGCAAGCTTATCACACTATTTTCACACCCCTCCCCCAAAGGACCTGAACCAACCCAAAAGTAGGGTCACACACACACACAAAGCATGTTCACTTAATTAATCAAGCACACATTTAGGAAACACTGTAATTAAGAGGACCTTTGTTGCTAACATGCTATGCTTTCCCTCACAGGGTAAGCATTTTTGAGCGCATCACTGATAGCAAAGAGCAGCCCGTTTTCCCGTCTGAACACTGCCACAGCGTGACAACAACACGTCACTACAACTAAGTCCCTTTATCGCGGCAGCTTCTCCTCTCTTCCTCCCTGGCCCTGGGGGCACTAATCACCCCTCATACAGGCCGCTGTTTCCTCCTGCTGTCTTTGTCGCTGCTCACGCCTCCATCACACAAAGCGCAGTGTAGTGGAAACAACGGTCACCACCGAGACAAGGATGTTGACATGTGCCTGGCTTTTTCACGTATGGATAAACAGCTTCGGGGAGGGGGGAGCTTACTGTGGAGAAATTGCAATTCTGCATTTTAACTAAATGGAGGTCTATGTAAATATTTTTTTTTCAGAATTATGATTCATAAAAAATATGAATTAACTGATGAGCACATATGCATTTTGGTATCGTTTTTAGCTTCCATTTCTTCAATTTTGTGAAGTTTATTTTTTAATTCTTCTTTATTATTGAGTATGGGGTGCAACAACCCTTTCATTCATTCAGATTATTTTATGCAAATGATACAAAGTGGCACAAGGAATTTACATGAATTAAAAAATGTATTAATTTACTTCATTGAGGTGTTTGTGTATAATTTTCACAATAGTTCAAGTAAGTGCTTCAAGTAGGTGCATTTTTGCCCTGTGACTTTCTTTTCATCGCCACAAATGGGTTGTCTTCCTCTCAAAAGGAACCGTGGATTAGTGAGCAACTCAACCTGTTAGAGTGTCTGTGGTTTTAAATTAAAAAACATTTGGCAGCAGTGCATCAATAACTTAATGTAAGAGGAAGCAACACAATACACTGCATACTGACATCTTGCGCCAACCCCCTCACAGAGACAGGAAGTGTGAAATCTAATCACCTCACTGACAATAGTTCCTTTAAGCAATGATGCTTCTTTTTTCACCTTTATGAGTCATATTGTGCAGCACATATCCAGCCAGGGGAAATATGAGCATTCCTGTGCATCCACACAAGCACTCACAGGTTTGACATTCAGCGTCAGACTTATATAACAGCAGGGTCATGATATAGTTCAAGATGAAATGATTTGCAAGAAGTCCACTGTCGGAGTACTCAATAATACCACACTTTGCAACATTAAATAATGTTAATAATAATAATGATGAATACATTTTTACTGTTGTTGCTGTTTACAACTGGGGAATTTACAGGCATTTATTCCAGTTCAAACAGTGGCATTACTCCAAATTTGCAGCATTACTGTCCTGTGAAAACCGCACACCTCTGACATGTTGATCTTTCATAAGCTCAGAGAAACGAGTTTATTTGGCACATCAGGAAATCAGCAGGTTTGGGCAGGAAAGATATTCAAAATGAAAGCAATATCAAATAATGCTGTGAGACAAAAGTAGTGGAGAGATGAGATGAAGTAATAAGACTGAAATAAGCTGCTCAAGTAAAACACAACTACCCTAAACTTACTGTGTACTAAAGCACAATGCTGTAGCAATTACTAATGTACTAATGTGATTCAGCCAGTGAACTCGTGAATAAATGTAATGTGATAGATAGATTAGATAGATAGATAGATAGATAGATAGATAGATAGATAGATAGATAGATAGATAGATAGATAGATAGATAGATAGATAGATAGATAGATAGATAGATAGATAGATAGATAGGACCTAATGCTTTCCCTGGGTTCAAGGTTCTCATTTGTCTCAAGTTGTGTGTGTTTGGGTCTAAAGACTACAATTCTGAAAATGAAAACAAAAGTTGGAGTGCAGAGGTAAAAGCTTTGTAGAACTTTGCACCCTGGTCCTCACATCAGCTGTCTGTTTAAGATTAGATTAGCTGATGGTATAAAAGGAAAACATCCATCCAATATAGGGCAATATAGGTGTTTACAAGCAGGAATGGGAAAAAGACTGTGGCATTTTCCTTTTGAATAATTGTGCATCATGACTCGACCATGGAAAGGAGTGCAATTATAAATTGATGGATGGAGTGCACCGCTTTGGTATGATTTCGAGTCTTTTGGCCATTAATAAATTTCTGAGTAGGCTTGTTTATCTTGTTTAGGTTTGAAATGCATTCAAATTACTAAATTATTTGTGTATTTCTTTTTAAAAATATTTCTGTTGTTGATAAATAGTAGTAAAGAGGAGCATGGTGCAAAAAAAAAAAAATTAAACAAGTGCCAAAGACAAAATTAAAGAAGGAACTACATGAAGTGATTTGCACCAGTGCTTTATCCACCAATGCAGTACATATTGAAGCATGACTGTGTGGTATTTTCTATTGTGAAACCTAAAGTGAGGAGTGCATCTCACTGAAGTTTTATTTATATGTAGCTGATGATTTTTTCAACTTTTGAATGAAAGATAATATAATGAAAGATAAGTTTTAATATCTCTGCTTCGCTCCACTTGTCTTTTTGAGCTTGTGTTTTGGTGTTGTTCACAATTTCTCCTGCAGGTGGCAGGCTCGACCTAGTGAAGTGTTTCATCTTGGTAACTCATAACAAGAAGAAGAAACTTCTAGAAACGAAGAGGTAAGCTATCCTTGGCATGCATTTCAAAGTAGAAATAATGTATTTATGTATTAACCAGTCAATTAGATGAGCTGATTGAATATTATGACAGTATTAGTCATTGTTTTATGTAAAAAATGTGTCTCATTCCTTGTTGAAACCTTCTTATTGCGCCTCACCGTGTTAGCTCATTTAACTCTCTAAAGTTCAAAGTCGACAAAATCAACCATAAAGACACCTTAAAAAGCCGAGGACGTAATTTTATATTATGTAGAGGTAATGTAGTAGACAGTTGACACTGGCTGTCATTCGTAATATGCAGAAAAGAAAACGCAATGCGGAAGAGTCCCGAAAAATATTGAATCAAACCCATTTTTACTATGCTTTATTAATATAGACCCTAGTATTGCAGGGAACGCCAATAAATTCCTTTTACATGGCACATGACAGTACGGAAATAGGTCCTCCTAAATCAGGAAGAAACCTGCGGCGTGACCTGGCTCTAAAGGCGGTGTTCCGCCTGACGGTTGGGGTGTGGGGAGCGGAGAAGAGATAGCAAGGAAAAGGTTTACAACAATAATATAGGGACACCTGCACAGGGGCATGGGGCGGGCGGGGGCAGGAGCAAACACACGCCATATTGGTGCAAATTTAGATGGTGTGCATTTCTGCTGAACTCAAACTGGGAGTTGGTTCTACAGGAAAAGGAACTGGTAGCTCCAGGCTCCACCTCCCGTTCTACTTTTCAAAATTCAAGGAACTGCCAAGTAAGCCCTCACTCTGAGAACAAAAATGTGGGGCTTTGTAGGCTAGGAAAATGATAATGGTGTGAGAAATATGATTGCTATAATAATAGTTAATACTAATAGCACTCTTGCTGCAACTGGAATGAACATGCAGGGGCTGTGTCAGCATGTCTTTGGACTGTGGGAGGAAGCCTGAAGTAGGTGCAGGAAGAACATGCACACTCCACACAGAAAGGGCACAGCTGGCCAGTGGATTTGAACCCACGACCTTCTTGCTGTGAGGCAACAATTCTAACCTCTACATCACTGTTCCACCCAGTGCAGGAGCCAATGGCAAACTATTGACAATCCAGTCCTTCTTACTGGTTAATAGGTGCTTTGCTCAAGATGTTTTAAGGAAAGTTGTATCATTTTCATTTGGCAAGGTAACGTGTTGAATAAGCAAGTGTAGAAAACTTAATATCTGTCTTGTTTTTTTTCCAGGACACTTCTTCAGCAGGTTCAGACAGACAACAATAAAACACAAGGTGATCACTGTTGCTTACTGACCCTCTGCATGAAATTATGACTGACATCGATGAAGCGATGGCCTCGGCATCAGGCAGCTCATCCATTGGGGATGCAGCATCTGGAAGACAGCCAAGTGGGCTTGAGGAGGAGGAGGAAGATGAGGAGGAAGATGAAGATGAGGACCTATACTACATTCCTGAGAGAAGACCTTCACTTGATCTGGGGCCGACTCCAATGGATACCACCCACTGGTACGAAGTGATGTTTGTAGCTATTTATTTATTTTTGCATATTTGTCACACGTTTCAGATCATCAAATAAATTTTAATGTTAGACAAAGATAACTTGGGCACATGTAGGCCACGTACTGTGGACGTGTTTGCTGGTAGCTGGTTTTGCCACCCTTGGTAGCAAGAACTGCAATTAATCATTTGTGATAGCTGACAATGAGTCTTCTTTTAATTCATCATTGACCTGCAAGATGATCCATTAATGCGCTCTTGGGTGGCGTGGTGGTTAGCACTGCTACCTTACAGAGAATGACATCTAGACATCTGGGTTCGATTCCACCATGGCCCGGGCCTCTCTTTCTGTGGAGTTTGCATGTTCTCCTCGTGTCTGCGTGGGTTTCCTCCCACAGTCCAAAGACATGCACTTACTGGGGTTAGGTTAATTGGTCACTCCAAATTGCCCATAGGTGTGAATATGAGTGTGAGTGGTTGTCTGTCTCTGTCTTATGATAAGCTCCAGAGTTCACTGGGGTCCCAAAGCCTCAGAAATGGTTTTGCAACCCTTTCCAAACCGATAGATGTCCGTGACTTTGTTTCTTAACTGCTCGAGCTTCTTTAGATGAATTGCGAATTTCCCTGTCGTGGGATCATTAAAGTTCTATTCTATTCTATTCTATTCTATTCTATTCTATTCTATTCTATGATGACATGTTGTGGTGTTTTTTGAGATCTTTAATCCTACTTTGTTGGACAAGTTTTATCTAAGTGTTTTTTGTTTTTTTAATTTTACGGCACATTGGTTAGCACTGTTGCCTGCTTAGCAAGAAGGTTCTGAGCTCAGATCCACCATCTGGCCCGGGTCTCGCTCTCTCTGTGGAGTTTGCATGTTGTCCTGGTATTTGTGTGGATTCTCTCCAAGTACTCCAACTCCCTTCCACAGTCCGAAGGCATGCAGTTAGTGGGGTTAATTGGTGATTCTAAACTAGCCAGAGGTGTGAATATTGCATACGTTTTTTTCTTCTTATATAAAATCATCATTTAAATACTCAGGTTATCTTGCAAAAATAATAAACTGAAGGGACAAATGGTCGAAAGGAGCCAGTTGAGGTGGTTCGGGCATCTGATTGGGATGCCTCCTGGATGCCTTTTGGGGGAGGTGTTCCGGGCATGTCCCACTGGGAGGCGGCCCCGGGGCAGACCCAGGACACGCTGGAAAGATTATATATCTCGGCTGGCCTGGGAACGCCTTGGAGTCCCTCCGGAGGTGCTGGTGGAGGTGGCTGGGGAGAGGGAGGTCTGGTCTTCCCTGCTTAGGCTGCTGCCCCCGCGACCCGGCCCCGGATAAGCAGAGGAGAATGGATGGATGGATGGATGGATGGGACAAATGGTGTTTCACAGCAAGAGAAATCTCAGAATAAGTGTCACTGTGAAAGTTTTATATGCATGAATATATTTTAAAAATCTATATGTGGTGCATTATGTGAAAACCAGGCTGAAGAGCAAGTCTGTTTTTTCCAAAAATTTCAAAACTTCAAGATTTGCATCCAAAAACAGATCACATGTACGTATTTTTGTTTATTTTCTATGGTTTATACATTTTTAGGGATGGGGGAGGGGGGTTCCCCACAGTTGTGGTTTGCTGGATGAGAATTTAGGGAAAAAATAGTTATGCATCAGCAGCTTTTTAATAAACCACATTTTTGTGCATATTTTTGAGAGATATTTGCAGCATCATGAACACTAAGACATACTGGAAACTCCAGTTTTTGATTGCATTATTGCTCGGCTGTTTTAGTGCGTTGGTGGGATCCTCGGTCTGTCTTTGGACGTTTTTTCCTGTGCTGCGTCACACTGCGTCTTAGTGTTAGTAGAGTCATTCAGTGAAAGAAGGCTTTTCCAGCACACATCATAATTGCTTGACATCCCCAGTTTGAATACCTAAAAAGTAAAGTAAAAGTGCTAAAACCATAATGGGCTGCTTATTTTGCATGTTGTCCGGAACCCTGTGCTTGGTATGTAGCCACTAAATATCTAAAAAAAAACTTACTCCACCATTCTTTTGTTTTTTTTCAGGTATTACACGGACCAGGCCTTATCTCCAGCTCAGAGCTACAACACAATGACAAGTGAGGGCTCAGACTTAATGGAAGAAGTGGACAGCTCCTTCACAAGGTGCAAACAAGTCGACTCAGCTCTATTCATACAGCACATTAAAAAAAGTACTTTCCACTTGAGGTAGACAGCCTAAGTAGCCTATCCAAAAAATACACAAGCTTTTTATACAAGAACATTAAAGAGGACTGAGTCAAAATAATGCTTGGAAGCAGAGCAATACACTTCATTTAAACTCTCCTTCCTGGTTTTAGTGTCCAGCGAGAAAGAGCAGATTCCTACTCCAGCTGTTACTCCGTTGACAGCGATGATTGCGAAAAGAAGATTCGCAAGTAAGAAAGACATCCAGCGGGGTAGCACTTGTACATTTTACCGTGTGTGACTGTTTTGAATATTGCCACTAAAATATTTTTGCCACATTTTCCCGGTGACCTCACTAGGATCAGGAGGAAAGAGGATGTCTCGGAAGCTTCTGACACACACACGTTAAATAAAAACATAAATGAAAACAGGCATCCGTCTCTAACAATTGGATTCACTTTCAAGGTCAGTTTATGTTCTTCATTTGTCTTTGTCCATTTTTAGAGAAAAATAAGCACTGCATAGATATAATTGAATCCATTAAATTTGACTGCTGCTTTGAATTTAGGCCATCGCAAACATCCTCGGACGGCTGTCAGAATTTGAACTTAATGCATTCAAAAGGATCCTGTGGAAGTATTACCCGCAGTCGTTCAGCGTTCAAGGCATGGACATAGTGGACCTTGTGGACCGCTTACTCGAGTGCTACAGCCTCGAAGTATCTTTACACATCACCAAAACCCATCTGGATGAGTTGGGGAAAAAAAAGTTGGCTGACCATCTCGACACTTTGTGCCGCCGAAGTAAGTTCACTCGAGCATGTCTTAATATCTTGGTTAATTTCACCTTAACGAAAGCAATGAATGATCTTCCTTCATGTGTGCGCATTTTCTTTTTTCAGATGAAGTACGTTACGATTTAGCCGAGTCTCTGAAGAAGATATACGGTGACGTATGTGAGGATTTTGGTGGCGAGAAGAGACCCTTTGACGATGTCTATACTACTCTCAACATTGTTTCCAAGTGTGACAATGGCCCGAATATCGAACACGAGGTCATGAAAATAGAAAAGCTGGACAGCAACCATCAAAAACTCAAGCAGCTTTCTACTGCAGATTTTTTATCTCCTTTTGCGGAGGAGACGAGCTCGAGGTTTGTATTGCTCACTGGCCTGGCGGGATCAGGAAAATCTATGGCAGTCAGGAAGTTAGTCCTTGATTGGATTTACGAGCGAGCGCACCAGCACGTGAATTTCATGTTTCCTTTGCCGTTCAGAGAGCTCAAACAGTTTGAGGGCTCAAGACTTTCCTTGGCAGACATAATAAAAAAACTCTACCCAGCAACAGAAAAATTGAGAAATGAGGATTACAGATGCGATGAATGCCAAATGATGTTTGTCTTTGACGGTCTAGATGAGTACAACTGGAAATTGGACTTTGAAAACACAGAGCTCCTTAGTGACCCCACAGATCCCAGCACTCTGAAGGTCATCGTGGTCAACCTCATGAGAGCGAGGCTGCTTTACCGCGGCCTCTTCTTGGTCACTACTCGGCCATATGTACGCGCCTGTGTCCCGTGGGATACCCGTTACAATGAGATAGAAGTGCTCGGTTTCTGTGACCCACAAAGGGAGGAGTACTTTCAGAAGAGGTTTAAGGAGCAAAATCAAGCATCTCGAGTTATTGAATATGTGAATTCTGTCAAAACCCTCCGCGTCATGTGCCACCTGCCCTTGTTCTGCTCAATAGTGGCTGATGAGTGCCAGCGCATATTTAAAGAAAGTGGGACACAGGCAGAGCTGCCAAAGAGCATCACCTACATGTACACAAAGCTGCTGCTTGCACTCCTACGTCAGCGTCGCAGATTGAGAGCTCCGGATAACAGCACAGAAAATGAGAGAGACTTGCTTATGAAGCTTGGAAAGGTGGCCTTCACAATGCTGGAACAAGGCCAGTTCAAGATCTCCCAGACTGACTGGAAAGAAAATGATATCAGTGATAAGGAGGCAGTGCCTTACACAGGCTTGTGCACACAGTATGTCACAAAGCCATATGTCCTGTTTCACGAGAATGTCTTGAGCTTCATCCACCCCACCATGCAGGAGTACCTGGCTGCTCTTTATGCACTTCTCACCTGCACAAACCACGGGAAAAATGTTTTTGAGGAGAAACTGAAAAGCAGGGTGAAGGGGATCTTCAAGGGGCACACAGTCTCAGAGCTGCTGTACAAGGCGGCTGTGGACAGGAGCCTGCAGTGTGAGGATGGCCGACTGGACATTTTCCTGCGATTCCTGTTTGGAATGACGCATAAAACCAACCGGGAACTACTCCGGCCCTTCTTCACCTCTTCCTTAAAGTGGCCAAATTCCACTGAAGATGCTGTTACCCTGATCAGGAAGAGAATGAGAGACAGTCAGAATCCCGACAGGAATCTAAACTTGCAGCGCTGCTTGGCTGAGCTGAGCTCACGATCATCGGGCTCACTGGGCAGTTTTTCTGACTGTTAAACACTGATGATTAAAATTATTCCAAGACAAGGTCTTCACTGAACTCAAAGGGCACAAACTGTTCAGTGAGGGACATTGTCCCTACATTATCGCAATATATCATCCACGTTCAGCTAACATAAACACTATTGAGAGTTTAAGAGCTAAACTTAAACTAAGGGTAAAACTGCTTACTTTTAGAGCTTTAAAGTAGCCTGATGTAACACAGGTGTGAAAACAGAAGACTCCAAAGAAGCAGGGTGGTGTGACGCGTCATGTTTGAGTTACAAAAGATATGTTTTTACACAATGCATATATGATCAAAGGTTTTTGACATACATATTTTTTAATTATAGGTTTGTGTTGCTGCTGTTGTGCCTGAAGTGAGTGTCTAAAAATAACTTAAGTGTGCTTTTAAAGAAAAATATTCCCTAAATTGTGGCAGATTTTACATTAAAAGTCTAAAATCTGACTAAAACTTTTACCTGTTCATTCCAACTGCTTGTTGGCTGCATTTTATTATTTAGTTATTCATGCAGTAATTCTACTTAAGGAGTTATTTTATAGTTTAGTCTACATAACTAGAATAAACGTGGACTGTAGCTTAAATCACTATAAATGCATCAGCTTGGAGGTTTTGCTTTTATATGCATCATTTCTTCTGAAACAAGGTAACAATAAAACAACCTGGTGACAATTAATAACTGACAATTATTAACTAGCAGTTTTAACTCAAATACAGAAATACTGTTACTACCTCTTTTTATCTAATAAGGAGCTGCTCTATAGCAATGAAAAAAATATCTGCTTTCAAAACACAACTTAGACATTTGAATGGGGACTTGCTAGATCAGGCCAACTAAACTCCTGAACTAGTTTGCTGACCTGTTGTACAGACTGTAGAAATACTCTAATACTATTAGGAAGTGTAAGTGCCTGGGATCCGACCTCGGATAAGCAGAAGGAAATGGGTGGACGGATTGGGACAGAGTGAGTGCTTGGTTTATTTCAACATCTAAGTGTGAGTAACTGTAAATCTCAAGAGAAACAGTTCCAGCAGTAGTTTGAAATTATACAAATTTAATTTTGGACTTTTTTCAAGCAAACACTGGGATGATGCACAAGCATAGAAAACATCCTAGTAGTTTAACTGATACAACACTCAGTAAACATTCTGAAGTCAGTGCCAAGTGTGGTGGAGTCTTCTAAATGACTGTAATGTAGGTTCGTTCATTCAGTTCAGAAAGCGCCTCTGGATGTTTGACACATTCATACAAGCAGAGCGTTCTAATGCAGCTATTGGCTTCACCTTTGAGTCAGTTTGTTGGAATCATTTTGTGCTTTTGCTGGTCTGAAACAGTTTTTACACATTTCTTCATTCAGTTCCGCAGCAGAGCTCATCCACACAAAGATACTACATCAACATGCTGACATGCAATAGCAATTCTGGACAGATATGAATATCACAAGATAGAGCAGAAAGAACAGAATTTTTTGTCGCACTGTCATTTAGTATCTTCAGTCATTCACTACTCCTGCCACTTATAGCTGTTAACGTGACGTTCTTCTGCGCCACTCCCACAGCATTTTCCACAACGCATGTGAAGGTGGCTTTGAGGTCCTCATGTGTGATGTTCTTCAAAACCAAACTCCTCTGATGGACCGCAACCTCCTCTAAAATTGATCTAAAGAAAACAGCCATTACAGCGCAGCCACAGACTGTTCTCGCTGTGCTTCAATGGCATTATTCTGTTAACATCAGCGTTAGCGTAAATAAAATACTCACACATTTGATTCTGTCATCCTGTTGCTGTTGGGGGCGTCTTCGGGGAAGGTGCCGTTGACGAGCCAGTAGATGAGAGTCACGTCGTCCTCGCAGTGAAATAGTGCATCGCAGTGAAGCACCAGCAGTGCACCTGAGAGGCAGAACATATCCATGCAGGAACCATTTAAGAAAAAATTCACAAAACACAGCCCATAGTATCAAAGAATGGTTGATGTGTTACCTGGATGAGTTTTTATTTGGACCGAGTCTGGCCCAATTATCTCCGGAGATTCATCTACAGGAACTGCAAAACACACAGAAGTTACAAAAAAACCCCCCAAAAACAAAAAAAAATGTATTGAATCAAAATAAACTTTATACCTGTACCTGGAAGTCCATCTGCGAGCAGCAGACACACACATCCCAATA
>VOQJ01047155.1:52566-71162 GCA_015052665.1 Apistogramma diplotaenia | reverse complement strand
TTTATGACAGTAACACTGAAAAATACAATATGATTATATATATATATATATATATATATATATATATATATATAAAGAGGAACAAAGAAGTGACAACGACATAAATAAGTGTGTCAGAATTGAGGAAGTTGCCTTGCTAGCTCACTATCAGCAGCCACTGTTGTTAAATGACGTTAGCGCGGCGCGGCTAACATTAGCAATCCAGGCCTCCAGCTCCCAGTACACTCACAGCTCGGTTTTTACTGTCCCACGCGGTTACATGAAAAGCTGCATTTAGTCCTAATCTTCGCAGATACCTACTAACAGGTTCATCCAGCAGCGCCACAGAGCTCTGTTAGAAGATCAAAACACTCACCTGAGCAGTTTCTATCCTGACAGATGTAAGAAACCGAGTCCGATCAAAAAATCCTTCCCCACAAGCCCCGAAAGAACTGTTCCGCCCTGCAGAAGTATCCGACCAGCCGTTCACTTGCGCTTATCCTGCAGAAGTAAGGACGATATTATTTTTAAAAAGCCTTTATTTACAGCACGTTTCAATGTGACATTATGTTATACTTTTGTATCTTTATTTATTTAATTTGTTTGTTTTATGTTGTTCGTTTGTATCTACAGGACAGACTTGAAAAAGGAAAAAAGAGAGCGCTTTAGAGGAAAGCGTTGTGTGCTGAAAGTGACACTGTATTTATGATCATCATTTTGGTCACATATATGTTGAAACAGATTTTTTTCCCCACATGATGTTGATGCCTGTCTCAGTTTCCCCAACAGATGGAGACAAACACCGCACCTCTCCCGACTACAAAGAAACTTCCCTGATTACAAGTTGCCTGTCGATAGATAGATAGATAGATAGATAGATAGATAGATAGATAGATAGATAGATAGATAGATAGATAGATAGATAGATAGAATCCTTAAGGTGCTTAACACAGTAAACAACAACAAAAAGAATTTGAGACAGGAAATACAAACAATATAAACTATATGAATAATATAAATAGCAGATTATTGCACAGGCCTGAGTAACCTAAAAAGATTTGTGTGTGTGTGTCTGCTGTGTTCTGGAGTTGGTGTGGGCTAAGTAATGGGTGTAGAGTGGGTAGAGGAGAGGACTCGGTACGCAGCCCTGTGGAGCTCCAGTGCTGAGTGTTAACGGCCTGAATGATGGCGACCAAGTCTAACAGAGTGGGTGCAGTTTGTTAAAAAAAACCAAGGTCTGTGAGTTTGGTCACCAGTCTGCTGAGGATGACTGTATTAGAGGCAGAGCTAAAGTCTATAACTAGTATCCTCATTGGCAATAACAGATTGACAAATACACAGAGAGGCACAAAACCTGGAGCCAGCCTGCAGGGTATTTAAGCTGTTTTTACCTGTGCAGCTAAGCCTTTGAACTTTGACAGGAGGAGGAAGGACTACAATAAACTGCAATAAACAATAGCAACAAATAATGAATTGCTGGTTACCTTGAAGATACAATATGAATTGTAATGTTAAACATTTCATGTCACACGAGCCAAGAGTCAGCACGTCGTGGTTTGACTTTGGACTTATCTTCAGTTACATATGTCCACAGGGATTTCATAATAAAACATCAGTAATTTTCTCATCCAAACACCATAAAACACGACAGGCTCGGTTAACTCTGGAGACCAGTGCATTTGTGTTGTCTGAAACAGATGTGAATTTAAAAGTTAAGTTAAGCTAAGTTGTGTTTTTTTAAAGTTGCACACACAAACTAATAATCATATCAAGTCATGTTTTCTCATTTTCTGCATTTGGGAATCACTGTGCTTTAACTGTTAATGGCATAAACTTTGTGTTTTGACTGTGTGCTGTAGGATCCTGATACAAAGGGATGTCTTTGTTATTCCCACCAGTTCCATCCCTCATTAAAAACAAGACAAAATCTGTACCACTGTGTTTGCTCTAATGAGCTTCAGAAGCACTATTTTACTGTAGACTCGTTTAAAAAATAGGGCATCGATTTGTTTGAGGGATGCTTGAAATGATTTTAGATGATGGTGGGATAACATGACAGGAGGCTTAAATAATGCTATTAGTAACTTAAGATAGAAGCCAAAGCCCCCAGTTTGGCCTGGTTGCCTCCACTGGAAGTCAGGACAGTGTCTGTGGCTTTTTTAATCTTTAAATGTGGTCAGTAATGACAAACACTGGCGCAGAGGAGGAGAAAGGAGTCAAAACCACGCTGACACCACATCTGAGAATCTCGTATAATTTCTAATCTAAGCCTTTCATCCAGGCCAGCTGCGCCCCGTCTCTTGGTGAAGATTCAGCTGTTTTATCCAGTTTCTTTCCTCTCTTAATGTGACAAACATCAAAGCCTGTGGAATTTACCTAAAGACAAATAGACTTCAGAAATAAGCCAATATTGAAGAATTTCCCAGTAGAGCATTTGGTAATCACTTTGACAGTTCCCAGGTTTTATGTTTCTTTTTAAGGCTATTAATGCCAGACAAGCTGTTTTAGCATATTAGGAACGGCCACAAGAAAGGCAACATTTAGGAATATGAGGAATTAAAAAAAAAGCAAATAGAAGGCACATGGCTTCATGCACATGTGGTTTTTGCATAATGAAAGCTGGAGACTGCATGTTGCACAAATGAAAGTAAAAGCCTGTAAATCATTATTCCACAAATCTCAGATATTCATTACATCCATGCTCAGGGGCAAGACAACTGTGCTCCTCGGATGACTTGAATTAAATCTGCTCATCTTCAAATGAGGCAATTCATCCCCACAGTAACCAAAAATGTTGTTGAATTTATGAGCTCGCAACACCCAGAGGATACCTACCAGAGGCAGATGAATAAATACATGTTAGTCAGAGAAGGGGAGAGCTGGACCAATTAAACTCTGTTTTTAGTTTCGTTTCAAAACAGATGATAATAAATGGTAAATTGATATTTAATCAAACTTTTCACTGTTTACAACATTAACATGTTAATAATATTTAGTAGTTGTTTAAAATCATCTGTAAACTTATGTTATCAAGAAGCAAATGATGCCAACAAACGCTGTGCGGTGCATCTATAAACATTATTTGGATGCCTCATATTCACACCTGTTCAACTGCTCGTAAACAACTGCTCTAATCAGTCAATCACACTGCAGCAACTCTACACATTTGTGCATGTTGAGACAGTCAAGACTGTCCCACACAACCATCTGTAGGGTTTCTCTTGGTGAAAATGTCTTCTTGATGCCAGAGGAGAATGTCCAGCAAATGGAAAGACAAGAGTAACTTCAATAACTACACATTATGACCCAGATAGGCAGAAGAGCATCTCTGAATGCACAATACACTGAACCTTGAAGCTGATTGGCTACCGCAGAAGACCTCTCCAGTCAGCCGTTTTACAGTTTACATGGGCTGACCGAAATTGGACTATGGAAGGTTGAAAAATAAAATCTTCCTTCATGATAAGTCTTAATATCTGCAGCAACTTGAAAGCCCAGGTAAACCCTGCTTTGTATCAGCAATTCAGGCTGGTGGTGTAATGGATATTTTTTGACACACTGTGGGCCCCCCCTGCGGTAGCTTAAACACCACAACCTACCTGAGTATTGCTGCTGTCCATGGCTTCTTCCAGCAAGATAACGCATGCAATTATTCAATAATGAATGAGCATGGCAGTGAGTTCACTGTACGCAAATAGCCTCCACAGTCACCAGATAGATGGAGACCACTCAATCCAATAGCGAACCATTGTGATGTGGTGGAACAGGAGATTTTCATGATGGATGTGCAGCAGACAAATCTGCAGCAACTGTGTGTCAACATGGACCAGAACCTCTGTTGAATCTGTGCCACAAAGAATTAAGACAGTTCTGAAGGCATAACAGGGTCCAGCCCAGTTACTAATGAGGTATAACTAATAAAATGTGTGTAAGTATATAAAGAGTATAAACTGTGACTGATTTTTATGATACTTGTTGAAAACTGAGAGCCCAGTTTGTGTCTTGTTTCTTTCAGAGTTCATTTACATTTTCTCTTGAAGTTTACTTTAGCTTTGACTGGCTTTGACCATCAACCAGGCAGTCAACAAAGTTCTCCAGACAAGAATAGGCTTGCATTTCAGGGTTAGAGATGTTATTCTCAATCACGAACATGCTCAAGTACAGCAGTTACATCTGGTGAGAAATTGAAGGCTTTGGGAGGCAGTTTCAGAGCATTTCTGAAAGTCTGGCAGAGCTTGTAAGTGCAAGTCAGAGCAGAGGCCATAATCAAATAGAGGCATCTGTGAAATATGTGCATTTTTAACAACTGTGGTGTCCATAAATCTCCAGCAGAATCATTCAAAAAATATATAAATAAAAACATCTGTGGCATTTAGCTGTGAAATTCAACCTTAAACCTGAGCAGCCAATTTTATTTAGCATGGGAACGTCACTGACTGGAATACTGTGGTGAAGTGCACAAACCCCTTATTACACCTAAAAGACTCTTTTATGACCAAAATGGTGAAAAGACGTCTTTCCGGTCACAGAGCAGTGGGGGGGTCGAACGGGTACATGAGTCATTCTGTGTGGCAAATGTAAAAGTTTCTCCTCACTCCTTTTTTTTAAAAGCCTGCCATAGTTTTGGTACATTTTCCAAGCTCGTCTTGTTTTTATCAAGTCCTTTGGAGGAAAGACCAAAGTCGTTTAGGTCACCACATGCCTCGTGTCTTTTCATCATACTGGTTACCCAGAGAATCTAATCTGTGTGGTGTGGTGGTTAGCACTGTCAGCTCACAGCAAGAGGGTCCTGGGTTCAGATCCAGGCTGGGGTCTTTCTGTGTGGCGATTGCGTGTCTGAGTTCTCTCCACATACTCCGGCTTCCTCCCACAGTCCAAGGGTTAACTGGTGAGTCTAAATTGAATGTCTCAGTGTGTTAGCCCTGTGACAGACTGGCGACCTGTCCAGGGTGAACCCCGCCTCTCGCCCAACTACAGACCTGCGCCCCTGAATTGGATAAGAGGAAGGAGATGGATGGATGGATGAAATCTAATTCTAGAATTAGTATAGTGAAACAAATCTGTCATTATCATAATCCCAGGCTGTTTTATTTTTGTGCTTTAAGGTACAAGAAAGAAAGAAAAAAAAAAGGTTTTATTGACTACACCCACGTTTAGGTCCAAACACAGTCCTTGTGTTGTCTTCACACTGCAAGATTAGCAAGAACGTTGCTTGGAGATTTTCTTTTTTAAGTCAAGCATTTTGCGTTGTGTTTGATCCTCTGTTGTGAACGTGACAACAAAAACAAAACACCTACAGTATAGCAGGTCTGAAGACAAAATTTTGACTTATGGTTGGCAACAAAAAAAAAGATTCAGTGGTGAAAACATAGTAGACAACCAAACTGATCTCACTGTACATGGATGTAATTCGGTGGATAAAAAGAGTCTTTAATTAACCTTTGCCCTTCTGGTGTCAGTGTTTCCTTAACTCTCCTTTAAACATGCTGTTTTTGAGTCCACACAAGAGCATGAAAATGTTTGTCTAAATGTCGTGTTAAAAGATGACATCATAGTCGGAGCAAGTTTCAGCTGCTCGCATGCCAAAACAAAAGGGTTTTCTAAAAATTCCACTTCACAGAGTACTTCATTTGTTTTTTATAGCATGACGTGAGTAAATCGACACGACGCAGTCAAAAAGACTGTAATTACTGTGATGAGGCCTCGTTTGCAGGGCCAGATGATACCTTCTGGCTCTACTGTATACCCTAATAGGAAAGTAAATAAAATATAATTATGGAATCACAACTTTGTCAGCCTGAGGAGCTTTTTAAAAACACTGGAAAGTTCATGTTTATTTCTTAACAAAATACAGGATTGCAATACTCTCACTTTATTTGAATGCACGGTTTTCTATTTCTGTGACGTCCCAGTTCTTAGACTGGAATTTTCTCAGGTCTTGTCCATGTTTATGCTTCCAAAGTGCATCAAAGCTCATAAAAAAAAAGCCACAGCTGTTTACGGGACGAGCAGAGCGTTCCTGACCCTTCTGTTATCTCAAGGGTTTGCAAACAGCAGAAGCAAAGCAAAGCAAAGATGTTGAGCATGGTTGGAACGCGTCTTTCACCAGTCAAGATTGCTCAGCATAACAGTTGTTTATCGTTTGATGAGAAAGCAGCGTATGTGGTCACTTTGGCAGAGACAGATGGTGGTTTGGTATTCAATGCTATGTTACTGTTTTGGAGGGAAACCAGTGATGGACAGCATGCATGAAAAATTGCATGGCTGGAATGGAATGAATTCCTGTAATATAATAACGCACCACCGAGTGTCCAAACCTGGACACGTCCTCAGAAGGTTGAAAAACCCTGGAGTTTTTCAGCTTCCAGTTGGTTCCTCAATGCTTGCAAACGACATCATTTAAAAGCACGATCTTAATATTGTAACAGTAATATACATGCTAAAAAGAACATTCAAAGGTTGCTCATGTTGCTGTAAATTATGTTCAGTAGTGCACTAAAAGGCTTTCACCTGACAGTGTCGCATGAATCTATGCGTAGTTCAGAATCGGTGTGTTTTTTCTTATAGGCACACTAAACCACAAAACACGAGCTCGTTTGAAAGCAGACCTTTATACATATTTACAAAAAGAAAAACAAAGTCTCTGCACATGAGAGGAGATCATCTGATGACAGTTTCATGCCGTCTGCAGAGAAGTCGTTCTGGAAAAATCACAAGAGATGGATGTTGGCACTCAGATGTAAATACAGCATAACAGAGTGAGGCCGTCGTAATGAAGGAGAAGCAGCTCTGCACCGCATCTTCAGAGGAAAACATTAAATGTTTAAAATGAGCCTCCATAAAAACGTCTCGCCTCTAACTTGTGCAGCGTTAGGTTCTGACATAAAATATACACGTTACACACTCATATATACACACAATATCCACAAGGCAGGGTCATTACAAGCATAGTTAGCTTGGTGTTTTTACGTTGTTGGATCTCATGAATAGAAATTCAAATAAACTGGCTGAGCTGTCAAAACTAGCAGGGAAAAGAGAGTTGAAGGTTTTGCTGTGTTTGACTGGTGGTGTTTTTTTGGTGAGCAGAACTCCAGCCTATGTTTACCATCTCCATATGTCTCTGGGGTTATACTGTATGTCCATTTACCACACTGCTGTTTGGGAGGCTGGCTGGACTGCTGCTATTTTCAACCTTTATACTAGGCTAAACTAGCTAGCTAGTGACACTAGCTTTAAATGACTCAGCTCTTTGAAAGGTATCGTGATTGCATGATAAAATATGGACAGAAACCCTGCATACTGTTCAACAGTTCTGTGCATCAAAAGCTACTTAAATCTGTGCTTATTGTTTTTGAGAAAATTAACAGTACAGGTGTGATCATGGTGCTAACATTTGGTAGCTTTAACAAAAATTTGGCATAAAATTATGTTCTATGATAGAACATAATACAGGTATATGATGAGAAAACAACACATTTATCAACTTATTGTTAATCTCTGGCTCTCTTCCACAGCATGTCTTGTCCTGCCTTCCTCTCCCCTCCCTGAGCATGATTCTACCAGAGGTTTCTTCCTGTTAAAAGGGAGTTTTTCATTCCCAGTGTCACCAAGTGCTTCCACGTGTGGGGGGTCTGATTATTAGGCTCTTTCTTTTTCAGTATAAAGCCGCAGCAGTGAACATAAACAGTAAACCCCGGGGAGATATTTCAGATTTTCATAAAGTCAGGAAATCTGCTGAAAAAACAGCTGTGTGACCAGTCAAAATACACTACCTGCTATCTGGCAGGCTATCTGACTAAATGCTGTGTTTAACAGCAGCTTAACAACAGGCCAAATTCTGATATCATTTAAGATTACAGCTGCAGTGTTACACTCACACACACACACGTTCATTTTTAAGAACTGGCTGTGTGACATTTGGACAGCACACACTGCCTTATGAACTAAACTCAGAAGGAGCTCACTGCTGGTGACTTCTTTCATGTGGCCCAAGCCAAGAAGCTAAGAGCCAAGAAACCAAGAAGCTAAACTCATATTAATTATCTGTGGGCTCTCTGTGCGTCGCGTTGTTCTGGCTTATACTTCTTATAGCATCAAAACGTGTCTCCAATCAACTGCAGAGTTCCACATTTGCAAGATTTAGTGGCGCAGCCTCTGAACTTTCTTTGAGCTGTTCTCAATCTGATCCTGTTAATGTCAAGCGCACACAGCACACACAGATCCTGAAAGAGCCTCGGATCCAGCATGGTATACATTACAGGCAGAAACGAGCTCAGCGTCACCACTGTTGGATGGCATTAAATAAAGGAAATTCTGAGGCTGTTATTATTGGGCTTAACCATGCACGTAAATGCACATGCTTCCAATATAGCATATAAAATTCAGTGAGGTTTTAATTTAGTAAATTTGCCAGGCTCTGTCCTTTACCCACACCTTTCTCTCACAATGATTTAAGTGGAACTCATGCACTGTGATCTGCAGTCAACAGCAGTACTGCTGATCTCAACTTGATGTTCTGGGAAACATAGACAACTATAAAAAACAGAGGAAAAAAATCACATTTCAAATGCACATTTAGTTCCTGCTGCCTCAGACTGAAGAAGTGTTTGCTTTAGGTGCCGAAAGGATGGACAAGATTAAGAAAAGAAAAGAAGAAACAACACACAAATTTGAATGTGGGAAGATACATCAACTCGTAACAAGTGGACATCAAACATACGTACAAAGACAACAACAAACACAGATGATGAGCTCATCTCACAACTTCTCAAAGAAGTAGTGTCACTCCAGATTAAAATAATAAATAGCACAGAGAGGAAAGTTAAATAGAGGTGGAAGTAGCTGTGTTCATTTAACATTTAAACATTAAGAACAAAATCACAATTTACTGCCTCGCTGAAGTCACTCAAATCCCACTGGCCACAGTCCATTTGACGCCAGTCCTGTTTAGCACTTTCTCCAGTTCCAGCTTGGTGTAATAAAGGCTTCTTTATGATCCACTGGGCCTGCTTCACAATTTACAGTCAGATGTCATTACCAGCTGGGGCTGCAGAACCTACACAATATTACTGCACTTTTTCTTACAGTCTAATCCACTCAAATTCACCAGTGGGTTGAGAAACATGCATTTCTGTACAGTTTCTATCTAGTTCAGTTTACAGTTCAATCCTCTTGCAGGTCGTCCTTCCTGTTCATGCTGCAATCAGCACCGGTGGAAAATCTTCATTCTTCACTCTCAACATGAACATCAGAGGGAAGTTTCTTTTGGAGCTCGTGTTCACACGTGTCTTAACTTTTATCCCCTAAATTTGCACGTACACGTTTTTTTTCTCCCTTTTGTTCACTTTGTTCCCACACCTAAACTAAACCGCTCTCTGTGTCGTGGCACAAAACCAGCGCCAGCTTATGCCCGTGAGTCTCACCAGGCCAACATTACAGAAGCAAACAGTGAGGAGACCATAATGGAAAGATCTCCCATAGTGGGTCTGCACGGCTGCAGCACAGAGCACTAATGTCCTGGGAAAGCTGATCTGTAACCTCATCAAAGCTGCCGTCGTGCTTTTTCTCCGCCTTTCATCTTCACGGTTGCAGGCAGTCATCTCGTGGTCAGACCCCACCTATCTGGAGAAACCAACAAAGCCCTTACTGCAGGGAAACTGTCTCAAGGATTATATGGTTATAGATCCATTAAGTGAAGAAAACTCATCAGTGCTATTTGCTGCCTCTCAAAGCTGCTGCAGTTAAACAATTACTTTAATCGCTAATAGCTTGTTTCGGATGCTTTAGCCCCTTAATTATACATCACTGCTGCACATCATAAGTTTTAAGATGAACAAACTCGCTGCTTTTCTTTTTCCTGTTGACACGTGAATAGTATTTGACTGTACTGAACAGCTACTGATTCCCTTGTTTGCCCCTCGGTCAGCTTGTTGTTCCCTTCCCAACAATAACAAAGAGGCAGTCTGACAGTTAAATCCTGGATGCCCTGGTAAGGCATGTCCTTGAAATTTAAGCAAAACAATCATTTTACAAAGTATTGGAAAAGTATAAGCGCTTCTTCAACTTCAAGAACATGACTTTGAAGAAAAGTCTCTCTTTCCCCACAACAGAATTAATGGAAGCCAGTTTTTTGCCCGTAAGGTAGGAAGTCGATCTTAAAAACATCTGCTCTGTTTTGGGGGAATAGCTGTGATTCCTAATTAATGGGCAAAAACATGCAAAACCACAAGTATGGTCCTTAAAGAGACAGAAGGGTTGGAGGATTTTTCAAAATGCTAAAAATTGACTTTTGGAACAAGACTCTGATTTTTTTCTTTTTTTGTCTCTGTAAAGCATCCAAATCCAAAGAATCCACTCAAACGTCCTTGTGATGACACAGAGCGAGTCAGACTGAGGGATCTGGGCATGGCGTTCATCCTTCATTCAACACGCTATGCGACCTAAGGTATTCTTTTGCTTTTTCATTCATAGTTTGTCCCAGTGAAACAGTCCTTTCTGTCCAAATCCTCCTGTACATACTTCAGTCACTCGTCTGTAGCTTAGCTTCAATGTTTGTCTCTATAATGAAAGGGTGCCTTTTTTGTTTGTAGATAAGTGCATGCGCATGAAGTAGTCTCTGTACATACAGAATGCGTGTGTCTCAGTGTATAAGTTAACTGTGTATGTGTACGTGTGTGCATTTGTGTGTTGGCTGTGTGTGTATGTGTGTGTGTGTTTGTGTAATTGTTGAAGTCTGTAAATCCGCCCTCCTGCTCAGCCACAGGCTCAAGCACTCCTCGGCGCCCTCTGCTGCACCTTGCTCCTGCTCTTCCTCCCCGCTGCTCTTCCCCCTCCATCTCCTCCTCCTCCTCCTCTTCCTCCCCCATGCTTGTGCCTCTCTTTCTCCTTGTTTGGCTCCACCTTCGTGTCACCATGGCGACGGTGGTTACGCGGGGGGCGGTATCCCAGAGCCTTGCAGTGCTGGCCAAGGTCTGCTGGGTGAATCAGTGCCATCACGTTCTCGTACCACGGCTGGGTTCCAGCACTCTGGTAGGATGAGCCCGACCAGGAAGCCAGGAGCCGATTGGCAGAGGGGCTCCAAACGGCGAGGCGCACGCTGACCGCAGTCCAGTGGTAGCCGTGCTCCTCCACTTGGCAATGGTAGACTCCGCCATGAGACAGCTCGGCTCGACGAATCAGGACGCCCCGCTCAATCACCACCAGCTGGTCACCGGTTAGTACCTGTCAAGAGATTTTGGAGAGGAAATTTATAATGTGGATAATCTCAACAAAAATGGCTCAAAATCCAACAAAAAAAAGGATCTGGAACACGAATAAAAACACAAGCGTAAAACGTGCGACTGCACCTGGTTGAGTTCAGCACTGTTCTCTCCAGCCTGTTTGTACCAGGTAACCGCAGCATGTCTCGATCTAGGCAGACACTCCAGGTAGGTGCTGTTACCCTCTGCAACCATCATCACCCTCTGTTCTGCCTCCACCTGCAGCCCAGCTAAAGAGAGAAAAGATGGAACATGTTAAAGATATTTTAAAAATGACACTTGCCCCCGTGCTGGTGTGGCGTCCTGCACCCTGCCTCTCACCAGTCTTAGCTGGAATAGACTCCAGCTTTCTGAAGCCTTACTGAGGGACTGGCAGTGTTGAATAATGGGGCCTTATAAGTAAGACTGAATTGGATTTTGTTACTATGCTGCATGTAGCCAGTGATTACTCAACACGAGCTGTGGCTGAGTGAACAGAATAGAGGAAGATGTCTATAATGTTTCTTTTTCTGAAAATACAGAAATAAATCCACCACAGAAAGAAACTGAGACAACAACATCAAATACACTGGCTATAGCTTAAATATAGTTCAACCATTAAAGCAAATGTACTGAATGTGTTTATTAGCTCCTCACCTCCCTGCCTCACACACTGAGTCAGTGGATCCTCATCTTCTCCTAAATGACGTGCATTCCTCCTGTGGAGAAACAGACACCACAAGCTTAAGTTAGACAGAACGGGCTGCAAAGGGACGACTTAACTTTACATAATGGGGCTAGCTATCTATACATGAGAGTGGCATTAGGGGAAAGGTCATGGGCTAATCGTATTAAGAGTAAAATGTGTAATTCACTTGGCGGGATCAATTTGTTCACTGGGGCAAAGGTCAGGACGTCACTATAAACACACCAATCATGGACATTATGGCCATTGTGATACTTAGTAAAGGAAAAATTTCTTAATCATGTGGAAAAAATGCCTAAAATGTAATCAGAAAAATGTGAGCTGAGGTGTAACTTGAGCCACATGTCAAACTATAAACAAATGTGGTTTAAATCAAATTTGGGGAGACTGATTCCACATTGATTCCTTTCCTAATAAAATAAGTTCGAGAGGGAGGGAGAAATTCACTCTACTGTAATGCTGTCAGTGCTGTCTGGATAAATAGATGTGGTACGTCATCCCTACCTGCGTACAGTGGGCATATAGGGGCTGCAGGCATGCCCGTCCCAGGTGCAGTAGGGATCTCTGGCCAGGCAGCACTCGGCGCAGGCCTGACCGTACAGCTCACACTGGTAAAGGGCCAGCTGGGACACACCCTCCTTGGAGCCCACAAACAACCACTGCTAGAAGAGAGGGGGTGGGTGAAAGATTGAAATAGATGGAGGAGAAAACAACAATTGGGGGTGGGTGGGTGAGGGGGTTACAGTCAAGGAACAGAAAAAGAGGGACAATGTGGGAGAGCCAGAAGAGAAAAAGGGCATCAAGTTCACTCCTCAACAACAATCAGCAGAAAGAAAACAGATTCATCTCCACTGTGAGTCACGAATCCAACTCGAGCTGCAACAATGTCAGTGTGGCCACGGAGAGTGTGTGTTTGTGTGTGTGGAAGGAGAGAGAAACTGCAGCGATGCTTTTTGTGATCTTGACGTGTGTGTCTGCTTGTGTGAGCGAGTGGCGGCTTCATTTTTTGTTTCACGAATCCCAAACTGTTTTAATAATGCAAGGCGCATTTGAGTGTGTGCGCATGTGTACGTGTGTGCATGTGTGTGGCATCTCTTCATTATTGCTCTGACTGAGGTGAGGTAACCATAGCAACTGGTGATGAAGCTGTCCTTGGAGACGTAAGGTGGAGAGACGAGCGAGAAGTGTGATGTTGCTGTGTGCGAGTGCAGGAGTTTGGAAGTTTGAAAGCAAGTCTGTCTCATCTGTTACCTTCTTCTTTGAGAGTGCCATGGCTGTCACAGGTGATTTGTGCTGTGAAGAAAGACAGAAAAGAAAAGTGAGAAACACACCAGGTTTATACTGAAGCCAAGAGAGCAGACAGGCAGGCAGGCAGGCAGACAGACAGACAGACAGACAGACAGACAGACAGACATTTGTAAGGGGTTTCATAAAACACAAACTTTACAACACAGAACAGGAAAAACAAAGTCAGGCCTGACCACTCTGGCTCCATCAGGTTTAACCCTAATTTTGTCCTTTTGCTTTTGAACCCAAAGTTTAGCTGATTTTGGACAAAAATCAGGACTTTGTGAACTGTGATCTCCTTCTTTAGCTTAACTATGTCCAGCTGTAGTAACTTGGTCTTTGTAGAGCGACATGTTTTAAATAAAGGTGTTTACAGCATTTTAGATGTAAACATATCCAGTACTTTAGTGGTAGAATGTGTGCATAGCTGCTTTTGCATTGACCAGAGCAGAATGGTGTCTTTGTATCTGGGAGTAGTGCACGCACGCTTTACCTCATTGTTCAAAGAAATGCATGCATTTCCACTCATTTCCATATGGTATGGACAGATATGGAATTCGTCACACCATGTCTGCATGTATTGTTGTCGCGCAGGCTAATTTGAAAAGTCTGTGCTGCATTATGTTGTGACAATAATGTACATTTGGACCTGGTTTTTAAAGGTAATTAGATTTTTTTAAATGGAGAAGGAATGAATGGACACTGCAAAGGAATGAAAAATACATTTAAAAAAAAGGGAGAATCAACTCAATCTGCGCAACAATGAGCTCAAGTACAAAATAGCAAGCTTGTAATATGTTTTCTGGTTCAGTTTGCAGCACCTGAAAAACCTGCATCTGCTCCAGAGTGACCTCCTGACTCTGGCCGTGTTCCCGAGGCAGATGGATGGCTTTCAACACCAGCCCGGAGTCTGAAGACAGAACAGAGCATTCATCACATTTAATTATGAACAACACTTCAAAATGCCAAATGCACAACCTTCACTATCACACGGCCTGCCTGTGCCGATGAACAGGACGTCATAGGTGCCGTCGATGGCCTCCACTCTGTCCACCAGCAGTTTGCTGAACTTGTAGTGAACGCCCACTCTGACCAGGAGGGGTCGCTCTCCTAGCGGCAAGACATGTTCCTACAAGGAAAAAAAAAAGCAAGAATACATCATATTAAATGTAAAATATTTGACTTACACATTTGTTCACCCACTCATGTCAGCGGTATTATTGTGAAGGTTTCATATTCTCGGTGATGAAGTGGTGCCCTGTTGGCAGGGAGTGCCTGCTAATTTAATTTCCTGCTTTCACTTCAGAATTTAGACAGAAATAGAGAGAAAAAAAATGACTTGACCTGCTGTAAAATGCGGCAATCTAATTAAGCTAAATTGGCTTAATTTAATAAAGCGAAATATCAGCTGAACCTGCAGCAGCGGATGAGTTCTGCTGAAGAAAATGACGTCGTCAGGATACTCTCTGGTCGAGCTATAGCTTCCATATGCACTGCTGCTGGGACACTGAGAAAGAGGGAGGATAATGCTTCCAGTCATTTTGAGCATTCTCAAATATACTTTTTGACACCTGAAGCGATAGAGTGGGGTATCTACACACAAATATGTCGCGATGAAGGCAAAGTTTTGAGTATTAACTTACTGTTCCTGGCCGTGGATAGGGCACCTTGCCTGGAAATTCTGCCCATTTATACTGAGGCCCGTCCTTATGCAGGAAGTTCCCTTTAAAAGCTCGAAGCACATCTTCCATTCGGTAAACACACACTGCTGAACCATTCAGGATATCACTAAGGAGAGCAGCAGAGACAGAAGGAGAGCACATTCAGATGGCAGGAACTATTCTATCCGCTATTCCTGCACCCAGCACGAACACAAACATAAGCAGAACATGTCTTTGATTACTTTAGTTGATATATTGCATTGGTCTTTAAGCAGTAAATGGAATACTGTATTAGGAGCGGTGACTCATTGTGGCTTCCCAGCTTGAACACATCAATTAAATGAATGTGCTCCAACCCAAAGATCCAGCCTGGTTGAATGTGCTGCTTTCAGCACATCGGTCCCCACTGTAACACATCCCATCCGCTGCCATTAAGACTGCAGTTTCTGGGAGATTTGTGGCAAAGTGTGCCTGAGCTAAATATTCCAGCAAAGTAGAAAAAGAACAGATTGAAAAGTCACTTCATGATGATTCAGGGTGGCGTCCCTCATTCCACACACTGATGTCTGTCTTCGAGAGAAGCTTTTTCCCCTCCCTCGTCCTCATCGGAAATATCAGAGGTCCCAGTGAGGCGTTCAGATGTCAAATGATATAAAGCGTAAAAGCGAAGTGTAACATTGGAAAAAACATTCATGTCAGCCTCTAAATTGTGTTTTTGCACGTTGGCGATGCCACCTCCATGTTTGTAAATCCCCTGCCTCAGATTATTCTGTTTTCTTTATAAGTGAGTAACTCTGGCAGCTCATCGTACAAATAGAAAGCCGATAGATAGAAAGTAAATAGAAAGCGGCACCTTCTCCTCCACTCCAGCTGACCTCGGTCCTGTGCTGGTTTTTGCAGTTTTGGTTTAATAATTATTAGCTGAGTTACTGGAAGTCCGGTTAGTTTCACTGACTGGTCGACTTTAAAGAAAGAAGCCTTCAAAGGTTTGGTTCTAAGCTTTCTTCTGCTTTCATTCGCTTTCACTGAAGCTCCCAGCCTGCCTTATTTATCTACAGAACTGTAAGTCAATTATTTTGTTTTATTCAAAAAAATCTTTAAACTGAAGTAGATTTTTGGCATCTATTATTTTTAAGCAATGGAATTAAGGACCATACAAAAACAACTAATCTGGTTATTCTTAAAGGAATTATGCTCATCTCTGGTTTCACTTGTTAACGAGCTGCTCTAAATACAGCCAAGTAGGTCATTTTGATGCTTTAAACTGAAATTACAAAGTCTGTCTCAGCACCACTAAAAGCCTTTATAGTTCATCTTGAGGATGTTTGTGTAACAAGACTATAAAACATTCAAAATCTTCCATAAATAACATTTGTGAGTCGGACATATGCTGCTTTATGCCTTAAAGGAGGTCCACACAAGTATAAACAAGTCGCTCATTGTGCTTCGTTGTTGCCTAGGTAACCTTCCACTGTATTTACCACCCAGTCATATGTCAATCAGTGGTACCCTTCGCTCTCGTGCCTCAAAGTTGAGATAAGTTTAGCTTGAGTCCCGCCCACTTTGCATTGCCATACAAACATGTTTGTCCATCGGCTCTTTAAGTCACCGAATGTCATTTCTGTGGTCTCTTATTGCTGCTCCTTAAGTATGTAATAAATGTAACAGCAGGGCTATCAGTGGGGGTGAACCACAAATGCATAAACACCATCTTCAGAGCACAAACAATCTGATCTGCCCTCTGATAAATTATGAATCACAAATAACTAAATTAGTGGAAAAAACTGTAGCAAAATAAAAGCAAAGATCTGTTAACAGAGCCACAGTCTGCATACTCGCCTTCATCACAGGGATAAAAACCAGCACGTGTGCAATCATTACTGTACCAAAGAGACAAGTCTCCTTTCAGAAGTAATGACCTTTCTGCTCTCTCCAGTTCTGTGGCTGAGACCACACCCTCTGTGATCCTTTGGATTTCTGTCCATTCCCTGCTGAGATTCCACACACTTTCCAAAACCCCAAAAAACAGACCAACTCCCTGCTCCACCATGCCAAATGCTGTCATACCACTGCTGCTACTGTGGACCTCTGGCATCCAGCTCAGAAACTGTATTATTCTCTAAAGTGGAGAAAATGAGACTTTTTTTCCTTTAGTTGGGCTGCTCACTGGATTTCTTACTGTACCGTGTGTTCAGACACTGCCCGTCTGTGAACTGTGTTCTTCTGCATGAGCCTTTATGAAAGCCCGTCTCTTTGGTCTTTGATAGTCTGAAGAAATATTTGTTTTCTGCTTTATTATATTATTAGACTTCAACAGAAAACAAATCTCTGGACTCTAATTAAACCCATTTCAGTGCTTCTTTGCAGTAATCTTATTATAGAAGGACTTCCCTTATTTTTATTCATATATGTAGCATCCCAATGGCTCCTCACTTATGTTAAAGAAAGCTTCAAATAATCATATGAGTGTGTGTACAGGTGATCCCTACGAGACCTACCTGTGGCTCTTTGTGATGCAAATTGGGAGCTAATCAGAAGAAAGTTGGCTTAAGGGTCCTTAAAGCTATTATGCACTTTTTTCAGGACCTCAAAATCACATGTAGTCTGGTCTATTTGTGCATATAAAGAGGACAAGTTGTCTCCAGCTTCTCTACCTCTCTCTAACACACACACACCTGGACACAGGCGGAGAAGCATTCAGTGCAACGATGAGGATAACAGTGCGATGATGAAGGCTCACATTGTTTGATGTGAATGAATGCGTTTCATTCATGAGTCACAGTGACATGGGACCCCGCGGGTGGTGTGTATCTCACAGTATGTGACATCAACATCTGTGTCGCACATGGCAGCGCAGCACAGAGCACTCACATCACAGATGCTCTCCTGACTGGCTGCCATCATGTGTCATCACTGCACAGGACAGTGCAGATGCTCATTCGTTCAGTATTTGAAGCAACAATTACAAGTTACTTTTAGTTTCTCCATATTATGAAATGATTAACCTTAAAAACATGCCTTTTAACACTCTCATGTTAGAACCTGTTAAAAATGACACGTTGAGGAGTCATTGTGTGGTCAACAAGAATTTGTCGTTTAAAAACGTGATGCTTCTGTCATCTGTTTTCGATTCAGCGTCTGGTTAGTGGTTTGAAATTCTCACTGAAACCTCAGCCTCCACTGTCATCAGCAGTTCGATTTTAAACTGCATTTAAACTTTTCATTAAACAATTACAGCACATCCTGCCTCTGGGGCTGCAAGAAGTCCAATGCAATATAATAAAACTCACCAAAAAAGTACAACTTTGCATACCAACAATCTTATTTCCTGTATTTGCTATATAACAAATAACAATATTCAAGACAGCCTATCCATCATATGCATAAGGAATATGTAAAGAGCCTTTAGCCGTTAAGCTGGAGATGCAGCTAAATGCCTTCTTCTCCACTCTTTTGCAATTTTTTCCTTTTTCTTTTTTTTTTTTGCAGGAATCAACAATCCTGAGTTAAATGCTTTTTCTTCCTTTTTAAATTTTAAGTCTTTCTAAAAATAGTCCACCCAGTGGAAAGTGAAGGAAGTCCCTCCCATCTACCACCATACTGACATGTTCTACACATAAACAAGGGTATGCAGCACCTTTTCAAGTTACGCTATTCCCATGATTTCTGCTTTACAGAGGCACATACCTTGAAGTGGTAAACAGGCCATAGATGAGAGGATTCTTC